>JAKOGI010000647.1:457500-468291 GCA_029747015.1 Carnegiea gigantea | reverse complement strand
AATATGTGTGCATTTATATGTATAAATTTATGTATATCGGGGGGTAATCTATTAGGATGAGCTTCTCTATAGGATGAGTAGGATGAAGTGATCTTGGCCGTTGGTTCTGATCTAAGGGTTGTGAATTAATGTGAACTCACGTGACCTCTCAGTCAAAGACTTTCTTTCTCTTTCCTGCTCGTCGAGCTACTTCGAGCTGGCCCTTCCTTGCTGCATGGTTCATCCCTCTCTCTGTGTCTCTCTCTGTCTCGCTCTCGATGTCTATCTGGCATTCATGCTAGTCATTGTTGAAGTGTCTCTGGGTGAGATTTTCAAATTTGAGTTACTAGAACACCAAGGCATAGTTCATCCAAAAATTCAGCAACTAAATCTTTTCGAAATCAGTTTGAGTGAGTCAATTACCATTAGCTACTTCGATCTCGCTATGTTTGTGTTGGTTTTTGCTTTATTATGCCCTAAATTATGCTAAGTTGCTAATTCTTTTGTTAATGTAAGCAGATTTGTTGTTGTTGTTTTTATTTTAAGAATGTTCGCTATGTTTTGCAATGTAAGAGTTCATGAAACTTTGATGATGTTTGCTGTTGAGTTTGTATATGGTTTTAATCATAGACAGAGTTGATTCCAAATTTGATTGCTAATGACATATGCATTGATCACCGTTCTTACACTCTCTGATCACTATTTTGTTTTATGTTGATCACCAAACACACATGTAGTGATCACGGAGTGGACAATGATGGACTTTTGAGAATGATCACTAAAATTGTTCCTACTGATCACTGATCTTATATTTGGTGATCACTAGATATATTTCCCAGTGATCACCATAATATATGTGGATTGATCCTAACAAAGTGTCATTAAAAAAAACCAAAGACCCCTTACTCATTTCATCACTCATCTACAACCAACAGATCACAAAACACTTGTATACTAATCACCAATATACAACGAATGAGTAACATCTGTGATCAGTAATGGTATGCCTATTGATAACTAACAACATGCCTGCTGATCATCGAAATCACACGTACAGAATTATAAACACTGACTGGACCAGTAAACAATTTTATAAAGTTGATCACTAATTTTTTATTTTTTGGCCTCTAGATATATTTTCCAGTTATCACCATACTGTAGTGACTAATTTTATGCTTATTGATCACTGATCCTAATAAAGTGCCAAAAAAAGTGACTAGTGAGTCGTTTGATCACTAATTTGGAACCAATTGATCACAAAACACTTGTCTACTAATCACCAAATATACATTGAGAAAAATTTATGCTGGTAGGAGTGAGGAACATATGCGCCCACTAATTTTATGATTATTGATCACTAACAACATTCTTGTTGAATACTGAATTACATGCGTAGAATGATAAGCCCTGAGTGAAATAGTAGACAATACTATAAAATTTTATGACTGATTTTATGCTTATAGATGACTAATAATATGTCTGTTGCTTAGAATTTTTCAACTTGTCAAAGGATTTTTTGATACAGATAGTCCAATATATGGCAGCAAGTGGTCATGAGATGGTTACTGTTGAAGGTAGCAACCAAGTGTAGTCGTTGCAGGTTCCTCCATCACAGAAAAACTTTGGTGCACTGCTTATATTAGCGAGTTTCTATTGGTTGCAGTTTCTGTTGTTTAATGTTAACCTTTTGCTTTCCTAATGTTTGGCTAGGACATACCGCGTCATCCACGCTAGTAGTTATGGATTCGTCGATAGATGCCGAGGTGAGTGGGTACCGAACTGTGATGATGGCATGCTTGTGCCAAGGTTGGGTATGGTGTTTGACACGGTTGAGGACTGCCTTGAATTCTATAAGAGATACGCTGTTTATGTTGGCTTTAGTGTCCGTAGCGGTTCTACCATGAAGAACAAGGCAGGGAAGTCTTGGAAGCTGTACGTGTGCTCCAAAGAAGGATTTAATCAACCTGCGAAGATGCCAGAAATTGCTATGGTTACAGGTGAAGCCATGCCCCAAACAAGAGACGACCCTGAAAGGGGGAAACTGAGGCGAAAGTTGGCGGAGACGAGAGAGGGATGCCAAGCTTATATTCTTTTGAGGTTAACTGACAATGGAAAGTTTGAGATAATAAAGTTTTATGAGGGAAATGTTCACTCCCTGCGCACACCCAGTAGGAGGCAGTTCCTTAGTTCAAATAAAAACATTAGCTCCGTCCATAAGGACATGGTATATAAGTATGTACGAGCTAATGTGGGGCTGTCAAAGGTGTATCATCTCCTAAAAGAACAAGTTGGTGGGTATGCAAACATTGGCTGCTGGCAGAAGGACTTACAAAATTACCAGCGATCTGAAAGCGCTTATCAAAGACACATATGCGCACATGTTTATAGATGTGCTGAAGGACAAAAAGGAAGTCGACCCAGACATCTTTTTTGACTGTCAGGTTGATGAAGACAACCGATTGAAGAATGTTTTCTGGTTAGACTCTCTAAGTAGAAGAAGCTATGCCATATTCGATGATATACAATTGTTTGAGACGACACACAAGACTAATTGGGACTCAATGGTGTTTGCATCATTCACCGACTAAACCATCATAGGTAGCTAATTTGTTTTGGTGCGGGTCTGTTGAGGCATGAGAAGGTGGAGTCCTTCCAGTGGCTGTTCAACAGCTTCCTGATTGCCGCGAGCAGCTAAATGCCGAAAATAGTGATCACGGACTAAGATTCGGCGATCAGACAAGCAGTAGCTAATGTTTTTGAGACATCAATCTACATATGGCACATCATGATAAAGCTCCCTGAGAAGGTGGGCTGCACGCTGAATGGCTTCGAGGATTTCATCGAGTGCATCAAGGGGTACGTGTGGCCATCGGACTCTCCCGATGAGTTCAAGGAGGGGAGTATGCTAGAGTAATTTGACCAGACCGACAATGAGTGGCTGTGCCAGATATATGAGATTCGAGAGATTTGGGTGCATGTCTACTTTAAGGAAGACTTCTTGTGGGGTATTTTGGGGACGACTTCAGGTTCTGAGAGTGAAAATTCTATGTTTGGTTCCCTAATGTGTCCCAACCTCAATTTGGTGGAATTCTCTGTCAGATTTGTGCACGCTGTGGAGTCACAGCACCATCTTAAGCGCAAGGCTGAAAATGCTTCTCTAACATCGGTTCTGGAACTGAAGACGTCCTATGAGATTGAGAAGCATGTGAGGAATATGTACACTCACACGAACTTCTACGTGTGCCAGAGACAGTTATACATCGATCGAATATACTGCAATGTGCAGGGTATCACTAACGTGGAGGGCGACCGGACCTATGAGGATCCGTTATGTGGTGCATAATGCGCGCACTTCCGAGTGCCAATGCTCTTGCCTCTTCTCCGTCTCGGATGGGATTCCATACACTCACATGCTGCTTGTTTTCACCCCCAAGTCGCTAAGAGAAATTCCGGCCGCTTATGTCGTTATAGGTTAACAAAGTTGGCAGCAAGAGCATTGATGCGTGAGTTTTATAGTGTTGTGGGAGGTGTTTGTGGAGAAGTGGCCACACAAAATAAGCTCATAGCTGATGTATGGTCTCAGTTTTACAAGTATATGGATCTGGCTGGGCGCACCCCTGCCAAGGTGCAGTAGTTGTTAAGTTCAATGACTTCAGTCGAACGCCAATTTCACGACATGGGTAACGAGTCAACGAGTAACGCAGTAGTCAATCTGCAGACCTACTTTGGGTCTGCAGTGCCAACCCAGATTGAGATACATCCACCCCTGATGTCCGTAACCAAAGGAAGAGGAAAGAGAATGAAGACGGGGGTTGAGATGGCTGCTGAGCACCAGTCATGCATGCGAATGTGCCATTGCTATAATCAGGTTGCTTCCCATGACAGTAGACACTGTTTGGGGAGGAGACGCTAGTGCACTATGTGTAGGTGTATGTGTGGCTGTGTGTGTATCTTTTATTCCATTAAAAAAAATCAGTTTTTGCCGGGTATCAGTTAATGACTAGTAGGATTGTTATCACTGATCATTAGTGTTCCTTTTGACGATCAGCTGTTAGAATGATGAAAACGTGTTTGCAGAGTTGTAATATATGTGTTCACTTAGGGAACTGATTTGCTGATCAGTAGAATTGTGTCTGGTGATCACAGGATCTTTTCTAGTGATCACCGTAAATATGTTGCTATTGCATGAAAAATATTATTAGAGATACTCGTATTTGTGGGTTATGATCATAAAAAATCATACTGTATGTTTCTATGCATGATATCAATTACTGATCAACATCCAGTTTTGGTGATCATTACAACTGTGTTGGGAATCATTAAAGCTATGTTTGGTGATCACTATATCAATGTATAGTGTTCAACATATTGTCCGTGATCACTGTTGTATACATTTTTTGTGATCATTAATGCTGTGTTTGATGATAATAGGATCTTTTGTGGTCATCAACAAAAATATGTGTGTTTTTTGCCAAACATATTTATGTTGTATTTGTGTTTTATTCTAATCAAACATATTTCGTTGTACATATTTTTAAAGAAGATATCGTTTGGTGATCAATAGTACCAGTTTTGGTGATCGTTAGAGCTATGTTTGGTGATTATTACAACCATGTTTGGTGATCACTATATCAATCTATGGTTTTCAATAGAAATATGTTGATTTTTTCGTTAAATATATTGTGAGTGATATCTTAGAAGAGTGTTACTCTATTTTATTTGCATTCTACTTTGATCAAACATCATCATATATGTTTTGTATAGAAGTTATCGTTTGGTGATGGATAATTACGGTGTTGGTGATCATTACGGTTCTGTTTTGGTGATCAGAACATGTTCTCATGCTCGCACCATATATGTGCTGATTTTGGGTGAGTTATATTGGTTAATATGTGGATTTAGCTGCATTTGGGGTTGGCTCTCATCAGAACAGCACCATATGTTTTTATAAAGAATGAGACCTAGTGTCTCATCGACAAGTGCAGTAGTGGTGATAAAGGATTTGTGTTTGGGATCGCTCGAAGTACCTCTGGTGATCATTGAACGATTTTTTGGTGACCAGCATCTTCTTACTTACAGTTGCTTACTGATTGATAGGTCAGTTCTTAGTGATTGCTACTATTGCTTTTTCTCGTAAGGAGAACTACAGTTGGTGATCAATGCTAATGCTATCAGTGATAATCAGAGCTATGTTTGGTGATCATTATTTATATCTCTACTAAATTCAATGCCGCGAAAATTTGCATAAAACCTAGAATGAATAAAATGTTACACAATGTGTTTTATAATATATACAAAATAATTTTCATTTACAATATAATCGGTAACATAGAGAAAAAGGATAGGTATAAACCTAGTCCTTCTTAGCATCTTCCTTTAGATTGGGATAAATTATACCGAATTCCTTGAAATCTTTCATCCTTTTTGTTGCCATGAATATTTCCCTATTGCCGTCATAGGTGACAATGTCCTGACAGTACCAGGCCCTCAAAAGGTTTAGCTTTGCGTCCAAAGGACAAATGATAATTCATGATGAATTAGTAACATTCCTTGTTTTTTATATTGCTAGCAAAGTCAGTGTTCTGCTGCAATGCTTACGTCATTCGAATTCAGTCTAGACTGCCACTTCTCTCTTTCCCCAAAGTAGCTCTCCATGTGTCCTATACAAAATATGCCACAATTTGTGACATTTGTAGTTATCCTCCACGGCATCTTCAAGCGTACTGCCTTTAGTTTTTTAAGCATCTGATACTTAGGATGTTGTACGCCCTCCAGAAACAAGCTGAGTACTTTGCTCTGCACGAATTTTCAAAAAGTTGCAGACTATTAGGATTGCAATGTAATGACATCCACGTAGTTATGAACAGTATAGTATTTAAAACTCATCAATTTTGCTAGAACGTCTCTAAATACAATCTTGAATGTTACTCTTATGAGCATGTTATCAACGATTATGGCCATTCACTGAACACACCCCATATTAAGTCAACTTACTTGATTTTGATCCATGGACATCTTTCTAGCTCTTTGTCCATTACCACCTTAAAATCTTGATATCTCTTCATCATTTCTCTGCTAAAGAAAAACTGCATCGAACAAAAAACAATGTATGTTTATGAAATGTAATTTACTATTGAAGACAGACCATTCTTGGTGAGAAATTTGTTAAAGTAGATATTTTAATAACTTAATATTTTAGTTATGATCGCTAATGCAATTATTATTGAGCAAGAAGTTGAGTTTGAAGCACTTACACTTTGATCCCATGACATGGAGAATCTGCTTGGAGTGACGAGATCCCTTTTTCTCTCCCGATCATTTAGTATGTTGGACCATATGTTGATGACATTCATCTGAAGCTGCTCTCCTGGCTTTAGAGTGGCCATAGGAACTCCAGTGGCCTCCTTATCGCCACAACCATCAAGCAAAGGTTCACTGCAAAATCAAAATGAACAAGAACGGTTACACACTTACCAGGGAAAAAAAATGTAAGATTACGCAGGTAAGCTCATATTGATCACAAATCACATAAGTAATGATCACCCAGCATAAAGACGCTAATCACCAATATAAAATTGTTTATCGATGCCCAAGTAACACGTTCGCTCGGAAAAAGGCATCACTTATCATAGAAGCAGTGAATTACAATGCGTGATCGAAGAAGTAATCATTTACTCAAGTGATCCCAAGTTGGTCACCAGTTACCAAACCAGTGATCACCAATCACAAAATTATTCATCACCAACCAAATAATTATCGATTTCCAATCAAAAACCTATTGAACACCAAACACACAACCACTGATCACCAATTACACCCATATTGATCACAAGTAGATGACACTTGATCAATACTAGCCAGGGAAAAACACTTAAGAAAGTAAACAGTCATGCAAAGTAAATCAAATATCCACCAGCAACAAAGATAACAGTTGAATTATATAAGCAGTGAACTACAATGCACGATGGAAGAAGTAATCATTTACACTAGTGATCCCAAGTTGATCACCAGTCACAACACTACGGATCACCAATCATAAAAATTATTCATCACCAACCAAATAATCATTGATCGTGAATTAGAAAACTATTGATCACCAAAGACACAACCACTGATCGCCAATTACACCCGTATTGTTCAGAAGAAAATAGCACTTTATAAACACTAGCTAAGAGAAAACTTTGAAGAAAGTAAACATTCATACAAAGTGAATAAACAAAGATAATAGTTGAATTATATAAGTGGTGAATTACAATGCAAGATTAAAGAAGTAATCATTTACTCAAGTGATCCCAAGTTGATCACCAGTCATCAAAATATTAATCACCAATCATAAAATTATTCATCACCAACCAAATAATCACTGATTGCAAATCATAAAACTATTGATCACCAAACACATAACCACTGATCACCAATTACACCCATATTGCTCACAAGCAAATAACACTTAATCAACACTAGCTAGGCAAAAACACTGAAGAAAGTAAACATTCATACAAAGTGAATCAAATATCCACTAACAACACAGATAACAGTTGATCAGCAATCACATGACTGGTGATCACTCATCATAGGCACTGAAATGTAATGCATAAGGGTGAGAAATAAATTGATATTTTACACAAGTGATAATAGAAGTGATCACCAATCACAAAAGCTGTTGATCCCCAATGATATACCCTTTGATCAGTAACCACGTAACAGAATGCTTTACCAAAAACACCACTTATCGTACAAAGAAGATTGATTAGAGATATTACCTATCATCTACATCTTTGCTTTGTCGAAAATATACTCAGATATGGTCAGCTTATCCTGAGAGAGTTCACTGTTAAGCTTTGTCAGCCGGATCACATACGGCGAGCAGCAGGTTAGAGGCAAATTATTAGGCTACTGCTTTTTCTATTTATCAGATGGCCCTACATCCTCCAACTTCTCTGGAGTTCTTACAGCACCCAAATGCTTCTCATCATGCTTTTCGGGCAGTACCTCTTTTGTCAATTTGGGCTTCCTGGAATCAGTTCTACGTACTTATCAAAAGCCCTGGGGCTTCCTTTGTTCTGTTCTACTAGCTGTCTTGCAGTCAGTGCAATTATCATTTTTCACTGATGCTAGTCTGCATACTCGGCTTCACCTTCTGAGGCACCTTTGCTTTTTCCCCACCCGTTTGGTTTTCACAGACCTATGCATTCGATGGCAGCCTTCGCTATTAATGTACTGGTTGCTTTGCAGCAGCATTTTTAGCCCTTTGCTTGTCACCTTCACCATGCACAGCATGCTTGGTCTGTTTTCCAGCCTCATGTTTAGCTGCTGAATCGCAGTCGGTTTTCTTGGCCTGGGGTTACCTACACTTAGCCTCTAATGATAATGCTTGTTTGCTCTGTCCTGCTGCTCTTTGGCATTATGAGGAGATGGTACTTTTAAGCCAGTCGTCTGCTGCTGCAGGGTTGACTTTTTAATCTTGATACTTTGCTTCCTCACCTCACCCTTTTTAGAAGCAGGCTTGTTGCCTTCTTTAGACTTTTTCTTAGTTTACACTGAGCTAACGGTTCACCTGAGAAGTGTTCCTCAATGGGAATCTCAATGGAGCACCGTTGTTATCATCTTTAATGACATTATATTCCTCAACTGCAGCAGTACTTAGATCTGGCACACAGGTGTTCTGAGGCACTGGACTTTGGCTATCTGACTGACTCAGTCCTAGCCCGAGACTGTATGACAGCATGCTGTGATCCAGCACCATAGCCTCATGGTGCTCTTCCTTTTTAACAATGATGTTGGCATCGAAAACCAATGTGTCTTTCGGAATGTCAGCTTCATCATCTAGTTCATCAAGTGGAACTGTGGGGCTCAATGAAGGAGCACAGAGATCATTGTTCGCTTTCTATATCAGTTGAAGATTTTGACACTCCACGTGAGCACTGTGAAGGTCTACAACAACGTCTTTCATAACATCAGCGTTGAAACCCTGAGCTTCTCTCTGAGATTTTTGAGCAGCGTCGTTGTAGATTAAGACAAACATTTCCCTCGCTTCGTCCCGTATCTTTCGAAGATCTTCACTCTTACCGTACTTATTGCACATGCAATCTATGAAGGCTACGAAGTTTTTGTAAGCCAACACCAATTGTTTCGTGGTAGAAACGACTTTGTCAACATCTCTTTGCAATCAACGAATTGTGAAAGTGGTGAAAAGTGGTGAACAGAAAACTTATCCCTAAAAGTATCACTTTTGATCACTGATAACATAAGCATTGATTACAACTCAATGAAGAATCAAAATTGAAGTAGTCATGACAAAAAAAAGTAAACAGTAAGTGACATGATCACCAATCATATGCAAACGGATTATAAATAACATCTCTAATGGTCACTAACCAAGGATTAACTGAAAATAGAAGCAATGTTGAAAAAACATTCAACACTAGGTAATATGATTGCCAATCATATACCAACTGATCACAGATAACATCTCTAGTGATCACCAACAAAAGGCAGTGCAAATATAAGCAGTGTTTGAGCAATGAGTAATCTAATCACCAATCTTATGCCACTTATTAGTCTATAGTAATTACTATACACAATAGCAATAAATGTCAACCAAGAAATAAAATGAGTAGACACCGATTTTTAGTGATCACTAATATTGTTGACAATGATAACTAAAACAATGATTACTAATCAGTCAGTAAATAATCTATACAAAGATAGAAAATTCAACTTAAGTTAGGGTTGATCAGTAATCTCCATCTATATTCAATCAATGATCACACAAGTATTGATCACCATACACTACTGATCGACATTCACACACAACGATGAAACTCTAAGCAATGTGCATAAAGGGGCTTATTTATTACCGCAAATTCTATCTTCTTTGTTTCTTCAGCATCTTTAATTTGAGCCTCCAGTCCTGGGAAATCAAGTGCTTCTCGATTGCCTACTTACCAACAACCTTCTCCATCATGGCTTTCTATATTTTTTTAAAAATAAATATCTTACCATATTAGACTTTAAGCATCGCGTGGAAAGAATAAAAGATCTATCTACTTTATCACTAGCACTATGCTTATTTGATAACCAATCAAAACATTAATGTTCAATTAGTAAACAAGCTCTAAATTAAGCAACGGGGGGAAAAAGACTTAATTCTAAAATGATCAGTAATTAGGTAGTTTTTGATCACTAATTGGGCAGCTTATGATCACCAATATTACTCTTTATTGATCACAATGTAGAGAAGGGTTCCATTGATTAAAGTAAAAAGATCACTAATCGGATCTGTATTGATCAACAATGAGGGTTTGTCAAATGATTTGAAATAAAGATAAGTATGTTTTGCTTACTACCTAAATTTTAGAGCTCCTGATGTCTTTAGCAGGATGCGGCTCATGCCTTGTTGGGTGTGGCACATTCAGACGAGGTTCAACGGTGCCTCTCCCAAAACCATGGCTCCGGTCCTCATCTTCTATCATTTTCTTGATGTGCTCATTAGTCCACGTAGACATTGTAGGGAATTATCTCTTCACTCTTCTCTTCGTGGAGACAACTTTGCCTAAGTACAACTTCTGCAAATGCAGAAACATCAAAAAAATACTTAGTTCAAAAAATTTGGTTACTTACATAGGTATCTACAATTGATCACTGATGTAGAACTTATTTATCACTAAAGCACAAGTTATTGATCCCTAGTCATTTTACTGTTAATCACTAAGGCGTTCAATTTTTTTTTTTTTTTACATGATTACTATGTTTGCTTATATTAATCACAAATTTAACCAAGGGATGTATTGTTGAATAGGAGAATTGACC
>JAKOGI010000647.1:420000-452500 GCA_029747015.1 Carnegiea gigantea | reverse complement strand
CAACAGACCCTTCTCTCTCTCTCCCCTCTTCTGCTTCTCTCTCTCTCTCTCTCTCTCTCTCTCTCTCTCTCTCTCTCTCTCTCTCTCTGTCTTTGTCTTTCTCTTTCTCTTTTGATTTTTCCTCATAGCTGCTTCGAATCATCATTGTAGGGTCGGTGAGCGGCTCGTGCTCTCCTGAGAGAGCCAAATCCCAACCGTTGGACATGCTCAACTAATCCTCTCAACTTTTGTAGTGAGAGAGAGAAAATGAGGGTGGAGGGGAGAGAGAGAGAGAGAGAGAGAGAGAGAGAGAGAGAGAGAAGGCCTATCATGTTTCCTAACTTCATCAGCACTGAGCAAGCGGCGGAGTATGTTAGGGAAACCTTTATTTGGTTTTTGAGGAAATCCTCTACTCGCTGACCTAGTTTGCTTCTCGAGAACCACCACGGGCTTTGCCTTAACTTCCACCGTCTCATGGCAATATAGTACGCTCACAACTCCCGTATTCCTGAGATGATGCAGGCCATTTTTTATGCCATGGTGCTTAATGCTGCTGCAGACTTAGGAATCTTGAGCAGGGTCACAGTCAACACCATAATGACAGTCTTGTGAAGTCTGAACTGGGCTGTTACCGAGTTCGGGCTGAGGAGAAATGAGGAGAGGCTTAGGAGAGCTCAGATCCCCCGTGTTGTCGAGCTGGTGGCCAACCCTGCACCGGCTGGCGACCTTAAAGAGGACTCAAAGCTGAGTGATGCCCCTCCCCCTTTAAGTGATGAGGAATGAATAGGCATAGGGCTCTTTTATATCTCGCTTCTTTTTTCATTGCACTTCTTTTCCTTTTGTAGTATGGTTATGTACTTATTCGTAATTTTAATGAGAACTTTCCTCCATTTTCTAAGGACATGAGCCCCTTTCTAAGGTTTTTTACATTCTCCCTTATGTAACACACATATATTTAAGCTAAAGGTATTAGTGGTATATAACCATAATGAGTGATAAGTAATTTTAATATTGTTTACCAGTTCAGCCTATGCTTATAATTATACGGATGTAATTTGGGTTATCAATAGGCATGACGTTAGTGATCAATAGGCATAAATTTAGTAATCATAGATGTTACTCATTCCTAACAACATATAATTATCTCCTTGTTTATTTAATGATTAGTAGACATGTGCTTTGTGATCCGTTAGTTCCATATTAGTGATCAACTGACTCCGTGTTCAATGATTTTTTTCTGAGTATCTTAGGATTTAATCCCTTCTAATATGGTGATCAACATGAAACATATATCTGTTGATCAACAGATATAAGATTAGTGATCAGTAGATATAACATTAGTGGGTACACATATTACTTACTAATCATTCTCCAGAAGTCCCTCATTGTTTACTCGGTGATCACTAGATTCTTATTGATCACTAACAACATTCTTGTTGATCATCGAATTTATATGCATAGAATTATAAGCACTGGCTGAACTAAATTTTATGCTTTTAGATAAGTAATAATTTGACTGTTCCACAACAAAAACTAAACTCGAATCGATTGAGTGAAAAAGGGGAAAATGAGTTCAACTGCATACTAATATGAGTTATACTGATCACTAATTCCACAACATTTTGGTCACTAACATTACTTGTAAAGATCACCAGAAAATACATCTATTAGCAAGAATATTACTTATCACCAACACTAGACATTCTACACATTTTTAACTCATACGTTCTCATCAGTGCAACGTGCCTAGTGTTATTAATGACTATTGCTTATAATACAAACGGAGCGAAGCTTTGCAACAGCCTTCTTCATTGTAGTATTCTGGCATTTGCTTATCGCAGGCACTCCGTCAGCACTGGCCTTTTACTGACATTGTTCATATGCAGCAGCAGCAGCACAGAACGACGTGAACATCGCCCTCGCTTCATCTCATATGCTATAAAGCCCTTCATTCTGCCCGTACTTACTTGACATAGAATCTATGATGCTGATAAAATTTTTATAAGCAGAAGCCAACTTTTGATAGCAAAAACTGTCTTGCCTACATCCTTCTAAATCTTTGAAAGAAAAAAAACAATAAAAAGAAAAATATATATGCATATGGATATGTGAGTTGATCATTAATAACATGACTATTGATCACATACTAACATAATTGTCAAATTGGAAACCGATGAAGAGAAAACTAATATAAGTAATATAAGTGATCAGCGAAATTGTTGTTTACTTATTTAAGATTTTGATTAACATGTGTGTGCATAAAAAATATAAAATAAGTAAACACCAATTGAAGTGATCACTAATATTATATATAATCATCACCAAAAACATGATTGTTGAACACCTTTTAGATAATCCAGGCAAAGACAGACATAAAAAGTTCAGTTAGGTGTTCATTGACATGTATCTATGTTGATCACTCATCACATGAGTAGTGAACAGAAATAACATATCTACTGATCACCAACAGGACGTATTCTGCTCACAAAATCACATACGCTTTGATCACTAAGAAAATTACTATTGATCACTAATGCTATTTTTAACACATACACTTTGAAATAATGGAGAGATCGACATGAACTGCATACTTATCTAATTTGTACTGATCACTAATTCCACAACTTTTGATCACTGATATTACATCTATTGATCATCATGCACAGAAGGACCGTATTGGAAGTGTTAGGGAGTAACATTAAAAGAAGCAATGCAAACCATCATTACATTAAATCAAAACATGACTAATGACACATGTAATGATAATCAGAAGAAGACGAGAATGCTTTGTTTACTACCTCAATTTCAGTTGCCCTGTTATCTTAAGGAGCTTGCTACTGAGCCTCTATTCGCAGAGCAACATCTAGCACAGGTTCGATAACACCCCTTCCAAACCCTTTGCTCCTGTACTCAACTTCTATCCTTCTTTTGATGTCCTCATTAGTCCAAGTGGACATCGTTAGAAATTATCTGTGCACTATTCTCTCAGTGAAAACAACCCTGTCTAATTATAGCATCTGCAACTATAGAAAGTGCCAAAAAAAAAAAAAAAATTCTATTATTACATGCATTTTGGTAATGTACACACATATGAACAGTTGATCACTAGTCAACAAGTTATTGATCACTATTAGGTTAATTATTGATCAGTAACACATCGTAGCATTGCTCTTTCAAATGATCACTGTGTTTTGTCATATTGTTCACCAATTCTATGAAAGAGCTAGGTTGTTGTGTACAAGAACTGACCATCAAGAAGAAAAGAGGACCGACCCCTTTCGTAGACTTACTCTCCTTGTAATGCCTCACACTGCTGATGAGGTTCTGTACTAAAAACTTGCACTAGCCTAGGGATATAATCTGATTCACATTCTTGACGTATTTGAGGATGGACTTGCTGCAGTAGCGGTTCTTCGGCCCATTGAAAAAGCAATTCACTAAGTATATGATGAATCTCCTTTTGAAGCTCTCGTCACCGCCCTTTTTGGCCAGCATGAACTCTTATATGTGGTCAGTTCTGGGGCAGTGTGCTCAATTTTCTATTCCTTGACCCAGGCAGGATGTACTTCATCATATTCTTTATCCGTTGAAGACCTGCTGCTCTCCATGATTTCCCTTCCACCAATAGGCACACCCAAGGTCACACAAGCATCAAATGCTGCGGCCATAAACCTTTGCCCACACGAAAGCACGAAGGACGTAGAGTAGGAATCAAAGCTGTCTACAAGCCATTTTGAAAACTTCCCAAGGATTTGCTTCAGGTCAACCTTCTAGGAGGAAGCAAATCCCGTTGATCTGGCTACTTTGGTCTGGGCTTCATTCAGTATGCCACTATTGATGGGAATGAATGTATACTCATCCTCATGATGAATGCCTTTTGGTACATTCTCTTTTCATTGCCACCCTTCTCATATTTTAAAGGCTGCTGTTGTGGGTCCATTTGAACGTCCTACCCCGAGCTGCTTGTTTTCTCCTGTGGCAAAGCATCACCAGTACTCAACTGAGCATCCTTCTGCTTGATAAGTTACTTGCCTTCAAATTTTAATGTAGGCTTTTTCATCTTTGGAACAACCTTTGGAGGTCCTTGAATGTGTGTCTTTTCTTCCTTCTCTTTTTTTATTCGCATTATCATTGACGTCTTCATGTTCATGGGCCAGAATGTTTTATACCACATCCGAACTCTCCGGAATGTGGACGTCGGATACGGCGGGCTGTTATGGTGCAGGCTTCGGTAAGCCTCGCACCATTTGCGATCACCTTATGGCGACTGGTTTCTTCTTCGGCTCCTGGTTCTTTGTTTCTTCATGCTTTTCCTCTCTTTCTTTGTGCTGGAGTCAGATGGAAGATTTGTCAGAAGGTTCATTTTCCTCTTGTGGCTTCTCAGAAGATCTATCAAAGCTTTCATCATTACTCTGAACCTTACTGGCACTGCTTTCTTCATCATCTGAAGTATCAAAAGAAATCCCTACCTTAGAAATGTGCTCTTGCTGCACTGGAGGTTTTGATAAGTTTTGCACCCTCTGTGATCGTCTCACTAGGAATGCCTTCTTCTTTGGCTTCTCCTTTTTTGTTTCTCCCGGCTTCTCCCCTCTTTGCTTCTTCTCCGATTTTGTAAGGGTTTTTTCTAAAGTTTTCTCTTCTTGTTGTGTTTTGTTAGAAGATGTCTGAGTCTCTGGATGTGTACTTAGAGCCTGATGAGGAATTTCCCCTCGTGTGGTCTGTCAGCAGCATTCTTCTTGCTGCCCTCGTTCTTCTCCTCCACCTTCCCCACCGAACCGTCTTCCTGAATCTGTTTCACATCAGCCTTTTGTAGAGATTCACCACCCTCTGTTGCTTGCTGATGACAATCGCCCCTCTTTGCCTTCTTACTTACAGCCTCCTCACATTTGTCTTTGCTAGCCTTTGTCTTTTTGGAATGTTTCTCAGCGGGTTTTGTAGGGAGAGCTTCTTTTTCCATTGCTCTTTCAGCTGACTTATGGGTCTTTTCCTTGTCATCAACAATCTTCTCGGGGGGAGCTCTTCATTGCTTTTCTTCTCAGTCCCCCCTTCTTCTCAGTCTTCTTCTTTGTCGTCTTTTGAGTTGACTTGTCAGTCTTCTTGGAACATTTCTTAATAGGTTTCTCAGGGAGAGCTTCTTTTTCAATTGCTCTTTGAGCTGCCTTACCGGTCTTTTCCTTGTCATCAACATTCTCTTTATGGGAGACCTCTTCACTGCTTTCCTTGTCAGTCATCCTCTTCTTCCCAGTCTTCTTCTCTGTGGTCTTTTTAGTTCTTTAGCACTGTCAAATACAAAGCGCAAGTGAGTAAAGAAAGTACATACTTCTACGAACTCATAAAATATAATGTACCACTAATCATAATTTAGATGATCACCAACCAAAACTGCACTGATCGATCACAAATACTCAACATATGATACAAATTAGAACCGTAAAGGCACTTACTTATCATGTGAGTGTGTTTATATTTGCTTGTTGGGAGGGGCTGTTATTGATAAGTTGAAAGAAAACATTTGAAGATGAGGAAAGAATAAACAAGCATTTTATAAAATTAAAAAAAATGATCATTAATACAATATATAACCTTTCATTAAATAGTTATCTAACAGTCATAAGTAGAGAACACACATATGCAAAATGATCACTAATATTATACATAACAATCACTGATATCATACCTAGTGATCACTAATATGGTACCCAACGATCACTGATCACCTTTCTAACAATCACTAAGGTAGACGTGCATTGTGGAAAAAATGTTGCTCCATAGTTTTTAAAATTTGTTTACTGCTTTGAAGAAAGATATTTAAGCTCTGTGAGTATTTGATTTTTTTAAAAATGAACCTACTGAAAGTAATCAAAGGCACAAACAGATATACAAAATGATATTATACCTAATGATCACTAAATATATAAGTAATGATCACAAAATATATAACACATATGTATATGAAAAATATTTACTCACAAGATTTTGAAGGGCAATTTTTTACCTAATGGAAGGTGATTCTTGTCGATTCCCCTTGGGAGTTTCTTGAACTTTTCGTCGAGCGATAATTTCTCGGCAGTAAACCTCTGGCAAAAAGCAAATCCATGCAAAATCACAAAGATTGAGGACAATAAATCCTTCAAACCACAGTATATCACTAAATTTTACCAAATTGTATAATACTAGTTGAAAAAGTAAAATTAAAATCAAAAAAAACGGTTTAAAAGTGGCAGATCAGAGCATGGTACATTTCCAAGAACCAAACGACAAGGTTTTTACTGCAAAAATAGATTAGAAGCTTTTAAAATTAGAATTGAAACCAAATTTCCAATAAAATATTCGAAGTTATGGAAGATGAAAAGAAATCGAAGAGAAAATCGCTAGAAAAATCCAAAATAAGTGCACTAAAACAGAACAACGAGAGCAATGCGAACAATAAAGGCCAAGAATCTCACCTTCAAAGTGCAGAGAAGCTACGGAGAAGTTGAAGTAGTTTGACGAATATTGATGAGATTGCAGATTAGAACCATGAGAGAGAGAGATAGAGAGACAGAGAAACAGATAGAGACTGACAATACCAGAGCAAGATGCATGCGAAAAAGTGAATAGACAGTCGAGCTATAGAGCGAGAATAAGAGAGAGGCTATGATTAAGAGAGAGAGTTGGTTGGCTATCATAACTGATCACATATATTGGCTTCGTATAAGAATATTAATCAATAAACATCTCTTTTCATAAAAGTAAATTGTTGTTTATTTGTTTTTGTATGGTTTTTTTTCCTTTTATTTGAGTGTGAATTAAAAGATCAAATATTTACAGGCACGTGTCAATTTTGTACAAGGTAATGAAGTTTGGAATTCTAGTCGGTGATCAATAGGTGTTCCTTTGGTGATTAATAGGGTTGTTTCGGTGATCATAAGAACTATGTTTAGTCATTACTAGGTGTGTTCCTTGTGACCAACACATCCTCAATTGTAGTTGGTGATCAATTGTTCTAGTTTTGGTGATTATTACAAGTATGTCTCCTTTTAATGATCAACATATTATTAATTGCAGGTATTGTGATCAATATGTGATAATTCAGTGATCATTAGCATTACTTTTGGTGATCAATAGGTGATCATTCAGTGATCATTAGTATTACTTTTAGTGATAAATGAATTTCTTTATGTTGTCCAAGGCAACGTCTAGAAGATCACAATGCATATGTAGTTACAAACTTAGTGATCAACGCAAGGAGCTTTGGTCATCATTATCACTATGCTTAGTATTCAAGAGATGAATTACATATGACGACTGATCACTAATTACATCTTATCAATTACAGGTACTGATATCAGCCTGTTAGGTAGTGATCAATAGGTGATCATTCAATGATCATTAGTATTACTTTTGGTGATCAACAGATTTCTTGATGTTCTCCTCGGCAATGTCTACAAGATCACAAAACATGTGTCGTTATAAACTTAGTAATCAACACAAGGAGCTTTGATCATCATTATAACTATGCTTCATATTAAATGAGATGAAGTACATATGATGACAGATCACTAATTACATATGTGATGATCATCAAAACTGAAATCCACTACTTTCTTCATTATAAACATCTCGCTTGCTTGAGCTAACCACTACTTTCTTGACATTTTGAGCCCTTTCGTTTCATAAACATTCACCAATCTCTTCACATGTGCTGAAATTGCATTGGTAGGTGGAGTAAGGATCTTGTGGCAGCACTTCACCCTAAACTTATGGACTGCAGTAACCTGAGATAGAAATCAAATAAGGGGTGTGCACAATAATTGACACGATATCACAAACATTTGTCATTCTTTTCTTCTTGAAAGAGGGTTGAATGGCATGGTCACCTGATCATTTGCGAATCCTACATCCCAAGGGCAAGGTAGTCATTTGTATTCGTGCATGTGCTTCATACCATAAATACTTTGATTATCATCTGTCGTTGAAGCATGTTGCTTCTAAGGCATATCTGTGTATCTCAGTTCAAATTCTTCAATGGAGTTTGCTATTTTCGTATCACCCTATTCCTTTCTGAGGTACCTCTGAAAGAGCGTGCACTGCAATGCTCATATAAAACCAAAAAACATAAAAATTAGCAAAAAGCATCAGCTTAAGTTTGTTTTTAAGGCAAACTAAAATTGTATGATGCTTTACCAAAATATCTGCAAAGCATTCATATATGTAATGTTTTGCACTTTCTGTTGATATGGCCCATAATGTCCATACTGTTTTGCTTGAAATTGAAACAAATGAGAAATTGTTTCCGTATTCAGAATAATTGAAGAACACCTGAAACACCAAAATTTATCATAAATTAGTGCCTGACTAACAGCCAAAGAAACAAAATTTTTAATTAAAAGAAAGGGTATCCATTTGGCTTAATTCTTACCATGCCAACTTGCTTGAACTTGATATGTGGACTCAAGGACAGCTCGTCGTTTAGCTGGCAGAAGAACACAGCTTCAGCTTTCTTTGCTTATATTTCTCTTCATGTACAAATGCTACACAAAAAAAGCCAAAAAAAAAAAAATACACAAATTTTTTGGACCAAAATCAATGTATTTTATAAAAAAATATACATGCATGTGTAAAATACCACTAAAAATTTTTTTTTTGTTCAATTAGCTTACAAACGGTTCATTTGTGAAGAAAAGCCTTGAATAAGGGAACGATCTATCTTCAGTTCACTTGCATTCAATATATTCACCCAGATGTCCACTATGATTTTGTCAACACAGTTATCGCCAATAATGGTTGAGAGCATGCCTTAGTTGGCCACGTAGTATAAGTCATCATACAACACTTGGCTAGCGAATAAACAAACAAATCTGTCACTGAAAAATACCGTTTACAAAAGACTCGCATATGAATCACTTTTCTAGGACACACATATTTATTATTACCTTTGTTCTTCTTCTGAGTTGAAGACAAAGTCAACATATAGCTTTAGCTCCTATGAAATTGCATAAGGGATAATTACATTCTGCTGCATGTAAGCGGACAACAAAGAAGGTGCAGACTCTATTGATGAGGGTGCTGCATAGAAGGAGTAGTTAGTACACAAAACCAACGAAATAAAATTCATACAAGGGGAATGTAACCTAGAAGAAAAATATAAAAACATAGACATTAAGTTTATCGTGAAGAAAACTAGTATCATTTTTTTTTTTTAACCTGCTTGCAATGCACTAGTAATCCATTGAGCTGGCCTCATTCTGCGTCTTTTCGGTGCTTCAACCAGTACATATTTTCCTTTGTCAGTATTAGTTGGTGTTTGCACATCTGATATCTGAAGATCACACTCCATAATCCTCATCAAAGATCGATCAATGAATGTGTCATTGTCTTCCTGTGAACATAGCAGTATTGGGCATGTAAAAACACAACAACTAATCAGGAAAATTGTATGAATATAAATTTAGATAAAAAAATAGTGCTAAGGGAAAAATGCTATGTAATGTTATACAAGATCATTTAGACAGTTGCGATAGGATTTTTGTTGGGGGAGGAAGTAGGGGACTTCATGTTTGCATGAAGTGAACACTAATTCTTTAACTTATGATTCACTAATTGATCAACTAATGATCAATAAGTTTTAAAGTAATGATCACTATTTTAACACATTTTTTGTGCAATCTTTTGTGATCACTGATTAGTCGCCTAAAGATTACTAATTTTATCAGTAACGATTACCATTCATCATTTTAACACATTTTTGGTGTAATCTTTTGTGATCACCAATTAGTCTCCTAAAGATCACTAATTTCATTAGTAATGATCACTATATTTGCAGTTCATTAGGAGTATCTAAAACACAAAAGGATCACTAATGTGTCTATGTATGATAACTACTTTCCACCTTAGAGGACAAAATCTACATGCAAAAAGGATTACTGTTAGCATGATCATAAATTTTTAGTAACATCAAACAGTAATAAAAAATTCGGCTGGACGACTACGAGAAGAAGTACCCAGCAGAGACGGTGTGCAGATGCCCTGTGCGGAGGTTGTCATACATTTCATGACGATGTCCTCCACATTACAATTTATTGCTTGCACTGCTGCTGCTAGGTTATCAAGCTAGGAATCAACAACAAGAACTCCGTCGGGCAGCACCTCTTTTTCCTCTTGGGACACTCCAAGGTCGAAACTTGGTATATCGAACTGTGGGAAGTCATGCACCTTATCTCGGGAGCCCGTGTAATTCTTCTCGATTTCATCAATCTGCATCAGAAACCCCTCCGATTCAAACGAGTCTTGCAAGAGTATCGGTGTTCTACTCCTCGACCTCTTAGGCCTATCACTGATGAGGGCATCACTAACCGATTCAGCAGCGACATTTCTTACTCTCTTGAGTGGCCTATGTCCTCTAGGGATCAACTCCTCTAACTCTGTCATGATTTCCACCAGCCGTCGACTGTTGCTTATTATCAAATTAGTTACGGCCCAACCTTCCCGAAAAAGAGCCTGATGGAAACAACCAATACTTATAGTCAAAAAGGATATGCCACCTAACATGGAAACGACAGACGAAAACAGAAGAAGAACATTTTGTTTGTTTTTTGTTTCAATAAATAACAAAATAAATTAAACATATTTAACTCACCTTAACCTTTGAAATTGCTGTTTGATCTTCAGCTTTACCTTCATCTTTAACACCTTTGCTATGATGTTTCTTTTCGTTAACTTGTTCGTCCTCACCAGTTATGCTCATCTTATCCAACATATCGTCAAGATAACCTCTTACAAATCCACAAAATAACCTCTTCCACCCTTTATTTGAAAGATAACTGATCACATAACAATCGATCACAAATCACCAAAAACTATTGATTACCAATAATATGTCTGCTGATCACTAATAATGGATTACCAACAAATAAACTACAAATCACAAATGTTATTCTAGAGATTACTAATAACAAAACTATTGATCACTAATAAAATGTCTACTGATCACCAACAACCACCTGTTGATGACTGACCTTATTCCATTTGATCACCAAACATACATGTACTGATCACCGAGTGGACTCCTTAGAATGATCAATGAGTAATGTGTGTGTGTGGTCACTAATGCTGTTCATACTAATCACTTATCTTATATTTGTTGATCACTAGATATTACTGTTAGTGATCACCAAAATATATATACTGATCACTAATAACACATTCTTTGATCAACAATAAATAACATACAGATCACTAATCTTATTCTAGCGATCACTAATAACAAATCTATTGATCACTAATAAAATGGCTATTGATCATAAACAGCGCAAATGAAAATATATTTCAAACAAAAATAACATGCAATTCAGATCTTACTAGCCTTACACAAATGCAGCAGGCCTGACTTACAAATAATTAGACAAGAAAAATACAAAACTATACAGAAGATCATGAATATTACTCATATTGATTACTATTTACATACACACTGATCACTAATTACCAAAGCAGTTTGAGCAAAATGCTAAAATAGCAAATTAACATTCGATATCGTAAATTATGTTCTATAATAAGAGACATTTAAATAAGCAAAGCAAGAAATTTCACATAACAACCTAAAATTAACTAGATAAATATTCACTAGATAACAGCGAAAGATGTAACAAACTTAGCTAAAAACCCTAGATCTTTCTAAAAACGTCAATCTACACTTGAAAATAAAACCAAAAAGAGTCAAACAAGTCTGAAATCAATTAGATAAACCCTTACGACCGCAAAAAATGAGAACCACTCACAACGAATTACCAAAAATAAGTAGCGACCACTAATCCTCTCATTCAGATTTAATAGCTACTATTGCTGGTAGAGACAGAGGTAAGGTTGCCTACCTTCGGATCTTCCTAGACCAAGCGAAAGCGGGACATATATTGGGAGTTGTTGTTGTAAGTAGTGACCACTAATCCTCGGCACAAAATTCACCAAATAGAGCAAAAACAGCGTGATTCGAGAAAACTTTACATGAAAACTCAATGAAATCTTGAGAAATCTGAGAGCAAGGAAAGAAAGCAGCAGAAAATGAATCAAAATTCGAGGAAGAAAAAGACAGCGTGAAAAATGAACTCAAGGTCATGTGAACCTTATTCAATCGTGTCCTTTCATTCAGATCCAATAGCTACTATTACATCATCCTACTCATCCTATGGAGAAGCTCATCCTACTGGAGTAGCTCCCATATATATATATATATATATATATATATATATATATATATATATATATATATATATATATTTAGATATATATATATATATATATATATATATATATATATATATATATATATATATATATATATATATATATATATATATATATATAGAATCCTCTGAGAACTCTTGGTAATGGTGAGTAGATGCAAGGGGCGACCCAAGATGATTCAGTCAAAAATTTGACCGCGTCACCATTAGCTTGCACCGGAATCATGCAACTAGGGACTGGAACTAGAAACCAGGAGGAATTTTTGGCATTAGAGCGCCCTAATATATGTGGAATTGCTATAAACAGTAGCCCAGAATGAGCGATAACGCCGATAATAACCTGAGCCCCAGTTAGTTCCTATGCCTCGTTGATCGACCCGGACGAAGGACATTCATCGAAATTCATAGAATCCGCAATTATTAGTGGGACCAAATGTGCAAAAATCGAGCATTAGCATGTAGTTTTTGAAATTGAATACTAGAGCTAGGCCATTCTATGCAGAGTTCTGGGGGCAAACCCGCTGCTGGGGGTAATTAAGGGTATGTATGTAGGATCTGGCACCAATATGGCATTGATAAGGTTGTGGTGGCAAGGAAAGGGATATATCCAGTTCATTTCACATCTATGGATGATAAGGAAGCAGTGTTGAAGAAAGGTATATATTACTTTGATTGCAACCATTTATAGTCAAAGCATGGAATGAGGAGCTAGAATTAGATATTAGTTCTATTAATTCACTACCTAGTTGGATGCAATTTCTTGATTTGGATGTGAAATATTTGGGACCAGATAGCCTTAGCAAACTGGGGAATTTATTGGGCATCCCCCTCAAATCGAGTAAACACACAAGGGATAAAACATTTATTGATTATGTAAGAATACTCATAGATATTGCTCTGGAAGGCCCATTTTCTTGTTAGGTGGACTATATAAATGATAAAGAGATTGTAACGCGGCAAGAAGTTAAATACGAATGAATGCCCTTGAAGTGCAGCCACTGTGATATGTATGGGCATACAGAAGTAGAATGCAAAAAAAAAACATAACACAAGCAAGAATGGAGAGTGGTGTCAAACCAAATCAAGGAACCGAGAAGAGAAATAAACAACCAGATAGAGACACTAAGTATGTCACACCAAGAAGAACATCACCCAGCACAGCTCCAGTAGTTCCAGGACTTTGTGCACCTGCATCTAACGCCTTTCAAGTACTGCTAGAAACAAAAGACTCCTAACCCCCCAATGGATAACATCATCAGCTGGAATATGAGGGGCCTTAATGCCCTGAATAAAAGGGAGGATATAGCACTCTTCCTTAATAAACACTCCATAGGAATGGTAGGCTTTCTTGAAACTAAAATTAAGGCATGACAAAGTAGCGAATGGAATCTATAAGGGTTGGCACTTGCATTCTAAACCGTCAGCAAACTGAGAAGGACATAATATGGTGGCTTGGAAAGCCAACAGGTATAGGATGTAAATTGAGAAAACAACATATCCACTTATCCATTGTGCAGTTACCTAAACCAACACCTAGAAGCAATTCCATCTTACTTTTGTATGTGGATATAATAGAGAGGAGCAAAGGAAACCTTTATGGCACGACCTTATAATGATTAGCCAACAAACATCAGGCCATGGATTGTAAAGGGGGATTTTAATGCAATTCTACAAGCCCAAGACAGGCTAGGGTGAGATGACATACAAGATCATGAGATAAAGAATTTAACAGATTGTATAGCTACATGTGAATTACTTGAAATGAGGAGCTTCAGAAATTTTTACTCATGGTCAAATACGGGACAAAATGGTAAGAGGCTCTGGTTAAGGATTGACAGAGCTTTCACAAACTTGGAATGGTTTCAAATGTTTGATTTCACATAGTTCGAGTACATGGTAGAGGGCATCTCAGACCATACACCTCTGCTATTATCCTTCCCACATTATCCACGACCTTCAACATCATTCAAATATTGTGATATGTAGAGCAAGGACCCACAATTCAACCTAATAGCAGCCAATGTGCTTAAACACAAACCCAAAAGGAGTAGCATGCATCAGCTGATACATGTGCTCAAGTGGCTAAGAAAACCATTGAGTAGCTGAATCTCAGCAGATACAAGGATATTTACACCCAACTTACAATAAGAAAACCATTGAAACAGCTGAATCTTAGAAGATACAAGGATATTTACACCCAACTTGGAATAACTAAAGAAAATTGGAGGCCACACAGAATCATTTGCACTAGAATCCAACGAATCAGTAACTGCAAAAGAAGGAAAGTGAAGACAGAACCAGGTACTTGGACATTTTAGACTCATCCATTAAACTAATGCACCAGCAAAGTAAACTAGAATGGCTTAACAATCATGACCAATGCACAAAGTTCTTCTTTGTAAAAATGAACCATCGAAAACAAGTCAACTACATATATTCCATAAATGATACAAATAGGCATATGAAAAATGGTTTCTTTGAAGCTGCCAAAGTAATAATAGAGTTCTATCAGAAGTTGTTTGGAAAACAACAGGTAGACAGAGTCCTTATCTCGCAGACGGTAATAGATCAGGGGCCAATTCTAACTGTGGAGTAGCAAATGCAATTATGTAAGGAAGTCATAGACAAGTAAATTAAAAAGGTATTCTCCACTCCCAATAAGAAAATCCCCAAGGCCAGATGGCTACTCTAGTGGATTTTTTAAAGCATACTGGGACAACGTAAGCTATTCGAGAATTTTTTGCAATAGCTCAGCTTCCAACAGCTTGAAACTCCACAAACCTATTCATTTTGCCTAAAGTTTCAAATCCAATGAGTGCCATGGATTTCAAGCCAATTTCATGTTGTACAGTAATATACAAAGGGATATCCAAATTATTATGCAACAGGCTCAAACATGTACTTCCTTTACTAATAAATTAAGGTTAAGGGGCTTTTGTTCAAGGAAGAGAACTTCCATATAATGTGCTCCTATGCGAAGAGTTAGCAAGGGGGTACGGAAGGCAACACCTATCACAAAGGGGCATAATGAAGACTGACTTGAAAAAGGCCTTTGACTCCGTACATTAGAGCTCCATTGAAGAACTACTTATGGGATTGAGATTCCCAACCATTTTTCAAAAATTGATCATGGATTGTTTAGCCACCACGCAATTTACAATACTCCTAAATGGGGGAGCAACTGGATAATTTAAGGGTGGAACAGGATGAAGGCAGGGGGATCCACTATGTCCTCTGCTATTTGTACTCACCATGGAATGCTTATCACGAGCATTAAAGATTGCAAGTGCTAAGCCATATTTCAAATATCATCCAGGATACAAGAAACAGGATCTGGTCCACCTAATGTTTGTAGATGATTTGATGTTTTTTAGTGCCGCAGAGGTGTGGACAGTACAACACATAATGGATGCTTTCCAAGAATTTTCAGCCACCACAAGTGCAGTAACCCAACCCTAACCCATATTTATTTATTTAAATCATATTTATTTATTTAATTAATCATGTTTATTCATTATAATTATGTTTACTCGTTTAATTAATCATGTTTATTGATTTAATTACTCATGGTTATTTGTTTAACCAAATCATGTTTATTAATTCAATTACACTCAATTTATATATTTACCGAATTATCTTATGTCATTTAAATTTTTCGCTTTCATTTATCGTATTTAATCATCCCGGTTGGGGGATATTTCATTTGCATCCCATTTTGCAATTCAAGTTTTATTAATTGTTAATTGAAGTTTTGTTGATTGATTAAATATCGAGTGAATCAGTAGTAGGCCTCGATAATTATAGTTTAAGAAATTGTTGTTGTTGTTATTATTATTATTATTATTATTATTATTATTATTATTATTATTATTATTACTATTACTATTATTATTATCATTATTATTATCGATATTAGTATGATTATTATTTTTTTATTTTTATAACCTCGTAAAAAAAACTTCGAGCTACGAACAATTTCAACCGCGTAAAGTAAATTTTCGGCCCAAAACTCATTTAGGCCCGATTTCGGCCTAACAAGCATTACTCCCATTTATTTGGCAAATCATCATTATATATGTCTAATTATTGTTGGATTAAGCTTACTTTAGCTAGATTAAATCTTAACCAAGTGATTTTGGAGTCATTTGATCCAAGTAAATCTCAAAGTTTTAAGCCCCTTTCTCTCTCTTCCTCTCCCTCTCTACTAGGCTGCCTTCTCTGGTTGTTGCTGCCAGCCATCACATAAGCCACTTGCTGTAATCCCTTGGCCACCAGGCAGCCACCCATAGCCACCCTAGCTAACCCCATGCTCTAACAAACATCCAACAGCACTTATGCCTCTTTTTCAAGCATCAAAGTGAGTACACCCTAACCCTATCTTGTTGATTTTGCTTGTGTCTTAGTTTTGATTCTTATTCTTGTTGTTTTTGGTGATTGATCATGTTGTTTTGATAGAAATAAGAGTTACTTTGGATGTTTTAATTGATGGATAAGTTGGATAGTAAGTAAAGGTTGAAGTTGATCATGTTCATGCAAGCTTAAGTTAAAACCATGTTTATGGATTGATTTATATTTGATTTGGTGATCTTTAGCATTATTAATGATTATGAAGGAGGAGTTGTTGTTTTGGATGGTTTTGGATGAGTTAAAGGTGACTCAAAGTTGGCCACAAACTAGGGTTTTAATGATTAAGCAAGGTTTAACCTTCGTTTAATAGTAGGCATGTTATTAGTGTATACTTGATTGAGAAATGATCTTTGATTTATATGATTTTGAGGTGAAAATGAGTGTGATGGCTTTGGATGGTGATGGGAAGGACCAAAACTTTGTTACATGCATTTAAGGAATGATTTCAAGTGAGGATTTATGTGAAAAAAAATAAGAAAGCCAAAACAGTGAGGGTTAGAAATGGCAGAAAATAGGGGTGAATTTGAGATTAAACTAGTAATGATCAACCCAGCCAAAAATTGTATTTTTGGCGGGTAGATAAATCAATATGTTAGCTTTTAAATGCCTTTTAAACCTCCTTAATCTGAGTTCTGTGGACAAAGTTATGATCGTTTTACTAGAACTGTGCAGGTTAGACTGAAACCGGCATACTTATATTCTAACCCCATTTTGGGAACCCTATGGTGGGAATCATGCTTAGTGTTCTAAATGAAAGCTTTTTAGGACTTTGTGAGCTTTTGATATTGGGGTATTTGGCCTCAATTGGAGATCAGGGGACTAAGTTACGAGTCATTCTTTCTAAGCCCCTATTATACTCTTACTTTTCCTTTACTAAAATATTAGCTATGAAATAAATATTCATGGATTTTATTGGGGTTTTCAGCGCAATTTATGGGAGAAAAGAAGAGAAAGATGCATTTTGCGAGTTTAATTATGAGTTTTGAATTACTTATGGATATTACAAAGAAAGTACCAAGTTTGGGAAATTTAATAGCTTTCATTGGGATCAATAATTTATTTGGGGTTAAAAATCGTATTTAATGGACTTGTGAAAGAAATATGGAAAGTGGGGAGAATTTTTTGAAAAACCATATTTATCAGACCAAGTTGTTGCAGTTTATGCTATTTTGAATCAAGATATATCTCTCTTGGCCTCAAACCTCTATACTTACTCAATTCAGAATGTATCAAATGTATTTATCAGGCCAATCTAGTGTACTCGCTGTTATCTTGAACAAAGGTATGTATCAGCAAGTCTTAAACCTGTATCAGTAGCCTATCTTAGAAAAGGCCAAAACCACTCTCCCAGTTGTCACCATCAAGGTCTTTTCCTTTGAAATCCCATTTATCTCATTGTGGTTTATCTTACTTTCATTTAACTTTATATCAAATTTAATTACTTTCATTAATTTAATTTTGAAGCTATGTTGAAATAGCCAAGTTATATATACCATTTAATTACTCAATTTCTATTATAATTACTTTTACTTACTCAATTGTGTGAGTAAGGATCATTTACTGACTACACATACCTACAATGATATTTATGAAATAGAGTCGAGGTCTAGTTATCGTTTCCTATTATGCATAAGTGTTATCAAGTCAAAACATATTCATCAAGTTAGATGAAATTTATGAAACATATAACATTTGAAGACTCAAGGCACATCCATTGCCTGTATCTTCAGAAAGCAGAACACGTTTACCAAGTTACAACTCTTAATGAGTTTATCAATGAATCAATTTATACAATGATTTGCCATTTAACTTGCGACCCCATTAGTTATCATCTATAGGGTGTCAGCCCATTATTTACCCGTGTGGCTTCACACTAACTCTTGATCGGATTGGCAGGTGTACACCTACTTGTAGATCATATTATTGCAAGGGATTCACAACCAGATAATAATGAGCAATTCAGTTTTATATTACTTACATTTTCATTGTTATTGCGATTAAATAAATTGTAAAGGCAGGTACCCATCAACAGTGTTTCTATGCTTATTTTATAATACAGGAATGCATGTACTGAGTTTTAGCTCACATTTTTAAATTGTTTTCATGTTTTTCGTTTTAGGTGATGAAGTATCACATGTTTTTCCATTTAGCAAGCCCTTGTAGAAGTCATCAGATGTTCACAGTGGATTCAGTATGGCATGAATGTTGAGATCGACCTCAGGGTCAAGTTGGGTCTATATTCAATATACTTGTTTGTTGTGGAGTGCAAGTTAGCACATGAAATAATGAAGTCGATTGTATTGAACTTGAACTATTATGAGCTTTGGTCTTGGAGTATTTCGATTTAATAGATATTATGATTGTGAACATAAGTTGCAAGATTAAATGGTTCTAGTGAGCTTTGTCCTTATCAGGATGGCGGTAGTACCTTCTATCATTAAGTCTTCCACTGCAGTTTTCCATAAATCAAGTCATTAGCATTTTGGGGGGGTTACAATTTTGCTATCAGAGCTAAGGTTTTAAGGGCCACTGTAAGCTATCAAGTGTCTATGAATTTGCTATCAAGGTGTGTATAAGTTATCTTGGACCAGTTAAATGAGCTATTGACTATAAGTTCATATGTATGGGCATATAAGGGGGAACCATTTCCAGTTAGGTGACCCAATTATTTGGTAATATCCTGAGATCCGAGCATTAGCACAGTGTAATGTGGAACCATTTGGGTGACCTATTAGTGAGGCATGCTCTCATTTATCTGGGAGTTGTATTGTATGTTTCATTTCTCTTATTTGTTTAAATTTTTACAATCATGTACTCATGGTATGTGACCCGTTGAGTTATGAACTCCGACGTGTGGCTATTGAGCTATTGAAATATTTCTCTCTATTTCGGGTATCTATTATAAGGCTTTAAGCCAGGCTTTAGTCAGTTTTTAAGCAGAATTTTGTCCATTTTGCATTAAGGCATATTAATATACCTAATCTTGAGTACAGTGATGGTTAAAACTCGATGTAGGATGCCATTTACAACTTCATAAGTGATTAATATAGTGTCAAGTTTGATATAAACCTCTAGATGAGGAAATGCTTTATGGGGCAATATCTTTGAGGTGAACCAGTATGAGATAAACATTACAATGAGTGCTTATGTCTGATGATAACAGTTAGTAGCTTATGGTTTGCTAATTGGCATTATATAGGGGGTACGAGTAAGATTAAGCTGTCATTCTTGATGTTAGGATCTTACCTCATCAATGCTCCCATTACTTCCTATCATTGACTCATTTTAGCCTTATTTACCTTGAATGGTTGAGAGGCATTATTTTTTTGCCACTAACACTCTCTTGATTTGTAATGGAGTGTTTATGAAAAATCTCGTATGTGGTCTACGGGGAGTCCTTTAAACACATCTGAGCAACCTTTCTTATAGGCGATTCAAACTATAATGGAGCATATAATGGCCCCTGGTATGCCTTACTATGTGATTTATAGTTCCTCCCAAGCATATTTGACCCATTCAACTTATAGTTCAGTCATTACTATGTTCATATTTTTATTGTCACCTACTTTAACTCCTTACTTCTATTTGGGCATATTCATTTATTGCTTGCAAAACCTTTGGTTCCTTCAGACCTAGTCATTAAGTGCCCTTTCAGCAATTAAATGGATCCATATTATTTATATTTCTATAGCATCGTAACGTCATGTTGGCATATTACTTTATGGTCGTGCTTGCATGTCGCTGCTTTATTTTGGCAATTCTTTCTTTATTAGTACAGCCTATCTTATTAATGATAAACAATAATTTGTGCTATCTGCCAGTAGTTTTGGACTTTATATGCCTATCAAGACTTCTATTTACTACAGAATGTGTTATTGATGGATGTCATCATGTTCAGGCATGAGATTGACTCCTTCATCTTGACATATTGACCTTTCAAACACCAGATGAATAAAATTTTCCTTCTAGTGGTGTTGACCCTCATCTTTGTCATTTTACTCACATATGGGTACCGTATGACTTTTCAAATGCCTCTTGGTAATCTATTAGATTTCTTCACCTCTAGTACTTAATACTCCCTCTCAACTTCATAACATTGTTCATTTACTTTACTATCATGACCATCATAAATAGACTGCATGTCTTGTTTATGCAGGTCATTTATATGCCTTACCTCTTTTATTACGAATCTTCATCCTTTCATTCATTCGGCTTACATGCCGGTCCTTTATAACCAATAAAGAAATATCTTTACAAGAGTTCATGGTCTAGTTACATCTCTTTACAATTTGCATTGTCTCCCTGTCTTTTAAATTTACTGAGATCAGTCGACGGTTAAATGTGTTATCTTTTATAAATATGCCTCTATTGGTATTGCTGGAACCATGTTCATTGGGCATTCAATTCAGTTTGATCGACAGACCTTGTTATCATTATGGGGATGAACTGACTGTGTACTTATAGAAGTTAACTTGTAAAGATCTTAAGGTTAGCTTGAGAAATGAGGAAAGACTAGATGGTGTTTCTACGGACTGAGGGAAGAAAAATCCTATTTCAGCCTTAATTACACTGGCAAGCAAGTGAGTTTTCATGTCAGTAATGCATTGAGTATTAGTGAAATGCCAACCACACTCGGTATATGCATATCCATAATTAGAGTTTGTGAATTTAGAGATGTTTCATCTAAGTATTTTCAGGACTATTTTTCCCCAAGAAACATTAATTTTCATATCGACCTAGTTCTAGGTGCTCAATTCATTTTCAGAGCCCCTATCATATGACCCCTCACAGAATTCAAAGAACTAAAAATTTAGTAAGATGAGTTGTTACAGAAGGAAGTTATTTAACCAAGTGTATCACTGTGGGAAACCCTACTTTTATATGTGTGAAGAAGGAAGGCAAAACCTTATGGTTATGTACTGCATATAGAGAGTTAAACAAGATTACTATCAAAAATAAGTGCCCTATATCTTAAGTAAATGATTTATGGGATTAACCGTTAAAAACAGAAGTCTTTTCCATGAATGATTTGAGGTCTGGATATCACACCTAAACCATGCAACCATAGTTTATCTTTTGCAAGAATGCCCTTTTGTAAAATTCTTGAAATTGTTTGCTTGTCTCATCTTCAAAACTTGATACTATCCAATATTGTTTAATCTCTCTTGCATTTCAACCCGATATTTCCTATTACTATAATCTTCCATGTCTTTGCAAACCCATTGTTAAATATGCAATACATTTTTGTTCGACCTTATATGGTTGTCAACACTCCAGTGCTCTCGACCTTCACCATCTTTATTTCATGATCATGAGTTGTAGTTTATTCTGTTGAGAGCCGATTCACACATCTACCTTACATCTCATTTATTCATAATGATAAGCTCGCATAACTTGTTCTAAACTCATAATGTAATTCAACTCTCATTGGTGTGGGTGATTGCGATTATCATAATTCCCTTACTCTCTTTATTTTGAAATTTAACTCCCACAAATATATCTTACATTCTGATTAATAACTTCTGCATTCTCTATTTAATCTTATTGTTGTACTAAAATTGGCTTCATATGAGTAAAGGCATGTTCCTATTATAGCTTGTTCAATCTATTTATCTATCAATTGGCCATTTGCTCGTCCAATCCATTTATTTATCCGTTACACCTTTCTTATCCAATCTATTTGTCTATATATTGTACTTTGCTTAGCCAATCTATCTATCTATTTATTGCACATTGCTTGTCCCATCTATCTATTACACTTATCTTGTTGCTTGCGGCTATAAAGTCACCTAGTTGAAGCTCCCTTACTTGTCATCTTGTTTCTAATTCATCAGTTAAATCCGAGTATAACCGGCCATCTTTCTTCTTAACTGATTATTTATAGGACCATTTATGATCCATATTTATAAATCACAATTCTTATGGCAATATATTTCAGAATTCATGATACACTTATGGTTATCTTTATTCTAACCACCCCATGTTAATCCCTCCTTTATAAATCTTTTCTAGTCTCATTGTTTATTTCTTTTGTTCCTAATGACTCACTTGACTATCAATTCCATCATTTTCATCTCTGACCATGTTTATTCTAGCGTCTAATTCAGACTTAGAGCAGATCATACACTAATATGATGAGCGAAGATCATGTGGTGCATTAAGAACATCAGATGAGGACCTTTTGATAAGGGCATAATCTTAAATAATGTCTAGCGGTATTAGAGTAAGTTAGAAGAAGTATCGAGAATAATGAGACAGTTTAAGTACATGCTAAGGTGACACAAGGACTACACAAGAGTCATATGATTATTTTGACCAAAGAAGAAGACAATCAAAGTTCATATGAGATATAAAGTATTCCAAAGGGTGTCAAAAGACTAGATATCAGAGACAATTGAGTCCTCATTACATTGAGCTTTATATGAGTCAATATCAGAGTACTTACTAGAAAATACAATGGTTTTCATACTTATTAGTGGTTAAGACAGAGAATCAGTAGAGTAGAGTACCTCCTTTGCAGTAACAAGTTTTTCTTTTGAAGAGAATATCAAATTTAAACCAAAGTAATCGAGCCAGCGAAGTCACTGAGGTTCTAGATACTCGACCGCAGGATTAAGCAGCTATGCACTTTGAGCCAATCATACCTTTTTGGAGGGAAGCAATGAAAATCAACTATCCTTACTTGAGGTGGCATTGCATACATGATCAAAATCATAAGTTTCAAGAACGAAACTCTTTAAGGGAGGAAGGTTGTAATAACCCAACCCTAACCCATATTTATTTATTTAAATCATATTTATTTATTTAATTAATCATGTTTATTCATTTTAATTATGTTTATTTATTTAATTAATCATGTTCATTGATTTAATCACTCATGGTTATTTGTTTAACCAAATTATGTTTATTAATTCAATTACACTCAATTTATATATTTACTGAATTACCTTATGTCAGTTAAATTATTTGCTTTCATTTATCGTATTTAATCATCTCGGTTGGGGGATATTTCACTTGGGTCCCATTTTGCAATTCAAGTTTCATTGATTGTTAATTCAAGTTTCGTTGATTGATTAAATATTAGGTGAATCGATAGTAGCTCTCGATAATTATGGTTTAAGAAATTGTTATTATTATTATTATTCTTATTATTATTATTATTATTATTATTATTATTATTATTATTATTATTATTATTATTATTATAACCTCACCAAAAAAACAATTTGAGCTACGAACAATTTCAATCGCGTACAGTGAATTTTCAGAACAAAACTCATTTAGGCCCAATTTCGGCCCAACAAGCATCGCTCCCATTTATTTGACAAATCACCATTATATATGTCTAATTATTATTGGATTAAGCTTACTTTTGCTAGATTAAATCTTAAGCAAGTAATTTCGGAGTCATTTCATCCAAGTAAATCTCAAAGTTTCAAGACCCTTTCTCTTTTTTCCTCTCCCTCTCTACTGGGCTGCCTTCTCTGGTTGTTGCTACCAGCCACCATATTAGCCACTTGCTGCCATCCCTTGGCCACTAGGTCGCCACCCACAGCAACCCTAGCTAGCCCCCATACTCCCACAAACATCCAACACCATTTATACCTCTTTTTCAAGTATCAAAGTGAGTACACCTAACCCTATCTTGTTGATTTTGCTTATATCTTAGTTTTGATTCTTGTTCTTGTTATTTTGATGGTTGATCATGTTGTTTTGATAGAAATAAGAGTTACTTTGGATGTTTTAATTGATGGATAAGTTGGATAGTTAGTAAAGGTTGAGGTTGACCATGTTTATGCAAGCGTAAGTTAAAACCATATTTATGGATTGATTTATATTTGATTTGATGATCTTTAGTATTATTAATGATTATTAATAGCAAGCATGTTATTAGTGTATACTTGATTGAGAAATGATCTTTGATGTATATAACTTTGAGGTGAAATTGAGTATGATGGTTTTGGATGGTGACGGGAAGGACCAAAACTTTGCTACATAAGTTTAAAAAATGATTTCAAGTGCGGATTTATGTGAAAAAAAGAGGAGAAAGCCACAGTGAAGGCTGAAAATGGCTGAAAATGGGGGTGATTTTGAGATTAAACTGGTAATGATCAGCTCATCCAAAAATTATGATTTTTGGTGGGTAGATAAATCAGTGTTTTATCTTTTAAATGCCTTTTAAATCTCCTTAATTTGAATTCTGTGACCAAAGTTATGCTCATTTTAACAGAACTGTATAGGTTAGACTAAAACTGGCATACTTATATTCTAACCCCATTTTGGGAATCCTATGGTGGGAATTATGCTTAGTGTTCTAAATGAAAGTTTTTCACGACTTCATAAGCTTTCAATATTAAGGTATTGGGTCTCAATTGGACATTAGGAGACTAAGTTACAATATTGGGGTATTAGGTCTCAATTGGAGACTTGGAGACTAAGTTATGAGTCATTGTTTCTAAGCCCCTATTATGCTCATACTTTTCATTTACTAAAATATTAGCTATGAAATAAATATTCATGGATTTTATTGGGGTTTTCAGCTCAATTTATGGGAAAAAAGAAGAGAAACATATATTTTAGGAGCTTAATTATGAGTTTTAAATCACTTATGAATATTACAAAGAAAGTACCAAGTTTGGAGAGTTTAATAGCTTTCATTGAGATCAATAATCTATTAATGGTGAACAACTATATTTAATGGACTTGTGAAAGAAATATGGGAAGTGGGGAGAATTTTTGACTCAGAAACCGTATTTGTCAGATCACGTTATTGCAGTTTATGCTATTTTAAACCAAGATACATCCCTCTGAGCCTCAAACCTCTATTACTTACTCAATTTTGAATGTATCAAATGTATTTATCAGGCCAATCTAGTGTACTCGATGTCATCTTGAACCAAGCTATACATTAGCGAGCCCTAAATTCGTACTAGCAACCTATCTCAGAAAATGCCAAAACTAATCTCCCATTTGTCACCATCAAGACCTTTTCCTTTGAAATCTCATTTATCTCATTGTGATCTATTGTACTTTCATTTAACTTTATATAAAATTTAATTACTTTCATTAATTTAATTTTGAAGTTATATTGAGATAGCCAAGTTATATATACCATTTAATTACTTAATTTTTATTACAATTACTTTTACTTACTTAATTATGTGAGCAAGGATCATTTACTGACTAAACATACCTACAATAATATTTATGAAACAGAGTTGAGGCGTAGTTATCTTTTCTCATTATGCATAAGTGTTATCAAGTCAAAACATATTCATCAAGTCAGATGATATTTATGAAACATATGACATTTAAAGACTCAAGGTACATCCATTGACTGTGTCTTCAGAAAGCAGAACATGTTTATCAAATTATAACTCTTAATGAGTTTATCAATGAATCAGTTTATACAGTGTTGCCATTTAACTTGTGTCAGTTATCATCTATAGGGCGTCAGCCCATCATTTACCCGCGCTTGTTAACTCTTGATCGGATTGACAGGTGTACACCTATGTATAGATCATATCATTGTAAGGGGATTACATCCAGATAATAATGAGCAATTCAGTTTTATATTACTTACATTTCCATTGTTATTGCGATTAAATGAATTGTAAAGGCAGGTACCCATCAACAGTATTTCTATGCTTATTTTATAATACAGGAATGCATATACTGAGTTTTAGCTCACATTTTCAAATTGTTTTCATGTTTTCCGTTTTAGGTGATGAAGTATCACATGTTTCTCCATTTATCAAGCTCTTGTAGAAGTCATCAGATGCTTACAGTGGATTCAGCATAGCATGAATGTTGAGATCGACCTCAGGGTCAAGTTGGGTCTATATTCAATATACTTGTTTATTGTGGAGTGCAAGTTAGCACATGGTATGATGAAGTCGATTGTATTGAAGTTGAATTATTATGGACTTTGGTCTTGGAGTGTTTCAATTTAATAGATATTATGATTCTGAACATGAGTTGCAAGATTAAATGGTTCTAGTGAGCCTTGTCCTTATCAGGGTAGCAGTAGCGCCTTCTATTATTAAGTCTTTCGCTGCAGTTTTTCGTAAATCAAGTCATTAGCGTTTTGGGGGCGTTATAACAGGACTCACAGCCAACTATAACAAGTCAGCCATAGTCATAAGAGGCTGTAGTCAGCAGACTAAAGTAGAGATATTATAGATTATAGGATTACAATTGGATCACTTCCATTCAGATATCTTGGAGTCTCCATAACAGCAACCAGATTAAGTTAACTAGAATGTAGGAGTCTAGTGGACAAAATCACATCAAGGATCAAAACGTGGTCCATAAGACGCCTATCTTATGTAGGTCGAGCAGCCCTCATCCACTCAATTCTACTAGGCATTTTTACCCTTTGAGCAAAAGTGTTTATTTTACCGTAGGTAGTGATCTAGCAAATAACAACCTTATGTAGAAACTTCCTTTAGGGGGCAGAAAGCACATTTAAAAAAGTTCCAAACGTGGCATAAAAAGAGGTGTGTATGCCAAAAGCAAATAGGGGATAGGCCTAAGGAATTTGGAAGCCTGGAACAAAGCATGGATAGCAAAATTGGTTTGGGAGATAGCCATGAAAAGGACAGCCTTTGGATACGATGGATTCATGGGAAATATTTGGTCAACAAGGATTGGTGGTAGTACATCACAGTTCATGATGTATGTTGGTACTGGACTAAGCTATGCGTAGTAAAGGAGGAATTTAAATGGAGGAGCATAGAGGAACAATGAAGGAAATGAAAGTGCACACCCAATGGCAAATATACACTAAACTTGGGATATGCATGGTACATGGATCTACAAAACAACAAGACCACCTAGAAGAAAATAGTGTGGCTACAAATTGCCACACTCCAGACACTCCTTTATAGCATGGTTACTGCTGAAGCAGAAGCTTTAGGTCATCACTAGACTAGTTAAACATATTAGAGGAGTTAACACAAGTTGTGATCTACACAATAAAGAAGAGCAAACCCAGGACCATCTCTTGTTTACATACACCTATGCAAAGAAAATATGGAGCAGCATCACCAAGTGGCTTGACATGAAATGCATAGCAAAAACACTACAAGAATGGTATGAGCAGCTACTAACTCAAGCACTGCTAAAGAGGCACAAAGATATACCCTAAATCATGTTCACAGCAGCTATGTATCACATATGGGGAGCTAGGAATGAACTAAAGTGCCAAGGGAAACCCACAGGATGGAAAACTATAGTATTACTCATAAAGGAACACACCAGGAAGAGAGTATTGTACATAGCACAGCAAAAACAGAAGTGTAAGAAATACATAGATATAGTCCGGCAGAAATGATTGTATATAAACAGTTGTAATTTGCTCAAGGAATGAATATACAACCTTATGCAACACACACACACACACACACATATATGTGTGTGTATGTATGTGTGTGTGTGCCTATATATATATATATATATATATATATATATATATATATATGATATATATATATATATATATATATATGTATATATATATATATATATATATATATATATATATATATATATATATATATATATATATATATATATATATATATATATTATATTATATATATAATATATATATATATTTATATGATGTATGTATATATATATATATATATAATATATATATATATAATATATATATGATGTATATATATGTATGTATATATGTATATATATATGCATATATATACATATATTATATAATATATATATATATACATATATATATATATATACACGTATATATATATATATATGTGTGTGTGTGTGTGTGTGTATATATATATGTATATATATATATATATATATATATATATATTATATATATATATATATATATATATACATACATATATATATATATATACACACACACACGTGTGTGTGTAGTGTGTGTGTATATATATATATATGTATGTATATATATATATATATATTTGTATATATATACATTTGTATGTACGTATGTATGTATGCGCTCACATACACATGTATATGATATGTTTATATGTATATGAAGCGTTTTGATAAATTTTGTATCTTTGATCATTATTTCTTTTGAACTCTCTTTCTCTCTCTGTCGTGCTCTCTCTCTCTCTCTATTCACGTGCACACACAGAACAATCACTTCTGTGTCCTTAAGAATGGCCTGGTAGCTTAGGGCGAGTCAGTATCTCTCTGGTGGCACCCAGGCTTTCACCAGATAGTCAGAATGGTGGCAGGTCACCTTCAAGGTTATGATGTTTCTGCCCTAAGTGCGTTTTTGGTGGCCCGAAACGGTGGTCACGGGCTTTGAGTCTCATCTTCTAGTCCCTCCCCTGGTCCATTGTGCTCCCCCTACAGTTGGGCTCCTGTCTGTTTCCCTCATCCCAGTCGTGCCCCAACGTTTTTCCTCTGAGTCTTCCCTGTTTTGGATGGCGACCTAGCTCTGGCTATCCCCCATATCCCCGACGTGACACCTGGTCTGAGATCCACCATTTGAGCCATACCCTGTGGAAGTTCTGAGCCCCTAAGCCATCTTTGCTCCCTGCTAGCATCCCCTGTTATGGCCGGTTTAATCTTCTGCTCTTTTCCGATGGTGCTTTACGGTTTAGCCCCTGTTCTGCGCTAGTGCCTACAGATGGACGGAGGGGTTGGGTAAGACATACCAACCACGTAGCTTCATCCCCCTCCAAGGGTATGTTCTGTTCACCGCCGCTACATTCTTGTGCTTTGCTGTTTTCTTTTTTCATCCTTCTGGTTTATATTTTTAAGGTCCCCATTGAATAAAATGGTAGATTTAGGCCCGCGTGTCACTGTCTCATCGGGCTGTTGATGAGTGTAAAGTTGTAACTTCTGTGCATTTTCTGTTTGTTAATTTACTGGTTCTTGGGGATATCCTCATTTATCTGTGCCACTCTTAGTGTTAGTATAGGTTATTTTGTTTTCACTAATAGTTTTATTATTCTGCTTATGCTACTAGGGTTACATTATCAGCTTACTAGCACTACTAGACCTGTCAGTTCGAGCAGGCGGGTAAAATACAGGTCAGGTATATTCGGGTTCGGATAAATATGGGTCGGGTGTATTTCGGGTTCGGGTAAAATACGGACGGGTGTATTCCGATTTTATGGGTTTCAGGTTAACACAACCGATTTAGAGCGCCTTTTTCGTGAGTTATTTTTGTTTTTCAAAATCAAAAATTCTGCATATTTATTAATCAAAACTGTTAGTATTTAATGAAAAAGCATAATAATTGTAATTTCTCAAAAGAATATTAAAAATATTAAAACTTTTTATTATAATACATGAACTTCTTGTATGGACTGGTAAAGAATCAAGGCCCACTTGGTTTGGGTTGATGAACCGGTACAATGAAAGAAGGTCAATAATGGGTCGGCCATTTATGTGGCAGCCTGTCTAGAGCATTTTAATAGGTTGCAGTAGTTTGACCGCTAATAACCTATTTAATAATTCAATATTTTTATTAACTAACCTACAAATGTGCAATAAGTAAAACTTCATTAATGGGTTGACCCCAACACGAATACGACTAGTCGTTTTCTTGCCATTAGCATCATAGTTCAAGATTAGTAAGAACGAAAGCCAAATAAAATTGCATAAAAGAATATTTATCTTCCAGTTAGAACATCAAAAATTTAAATTATTACAAAGTAATTAATTTTAAAAATAATTAGACGTATTTGTTTAACTGAGTATATAATACTATGACTTGCACGTCTTTAATGTTTGTCTTCTTTTAAATTAACTTCTTTTAAAAGATTATATAGTCATTTCATGCAATTTTATACACATTTTAAACATTTTTTTCATTTAAAAGTTGTGTACGATATTATTTTTAGAGAATGGAGAAAAAAATTTAGGGTATCATTGTTTAATTTGTAAATAGATGCAATAGTTATATAATATCTTTTTAATTTGTTCAATAAAAATGGCTAACCATTATTGTTAAGGGGGATAAATTACAAAAAAATCAAAAACTAAAGGTATAATGTTCGGGTCAAGCGGGTGGGTTCAGGTTCGGATCAGGTTTGACCCGATTCCTGGGTCAGGTCTTCGGGTCGGGTCTTCGAGTCGGGTCCATTTTTACCAGGTCTAACCACTGCTATTTCTATTATTAGTAGTAGTTGGATCATTCGTTAGGAAATGTTAAGGTTGAGGAGGAGGGGGTGGTGTTGTTTAGTGTCTTGTTTATTACTTTGGTATTATCAATAAATTATTACTATTATTGCTGTTGGTGTTGGTATTAATTAATTATTGGCATTATTAGTATTATTTTAGTGATATTATTGTTATTGCTCTTGTGATAGATGTTGTTATTAGGCTTATTAGTTTTCTTAGTTTTCTTTTAATTCCTAGCTAGATTAGTGGCGAGCAATGTATTAGCCCAAGTCTAACCTCCAGTGGGGAAAGTAGGTATGAGGAAAGTAGGGATTAGGAAGTTGTGTTTTACATCACGGAATATTGGGTCTCTTACAGGCAATTCAACAGAATCAGCTTAAAGCTTTGCATAGACGTAAGATTGATATAGCCTACGTGCAACATACTAGGTTGATGGGGACTAAAGTTATGGAAATTGATGGGTATAACCTTTGGTATTTCGGACTTAGTAGAGCAAGGAATGAAGTTGGCATTTGATAGAAAAGGAGTTGGCAGATCAAGTGGCAGAGGTGCGATGCAAGAGCGACTACATCATTACCATTAAGCAAGTGGTGCAGTAGAAATCCTTAATGTGGTTAGTGTTTATGGTCCTCAGATAGGGTCAGTAGAAGATATTAAGAAGCAATTTTGGGAGGAGTTGGGTGTGGTTATTCAGAGTATTGCTAGGAGCTAGAAACTTGTTTTGGGAGGCGATCTTAATGGGCATATTGATATGAGAGCAGAGGTGTATAATCCGAACCACGAAGGTTTTTTAGTTATGGAGAAAGAAACGATGGAGGGGTCTCTATCCTAGACTTTGTGGTTACATACGAGTTAGTGATTGTTAAATCCTTATTTAAAAAAAAGGAGGACTACTTAGTGACCTTTAAGAGCGGCACCTCAAAGACTTAAATTCATTACTTTTTAATTAAAGCAGAAAATAGCAGGTTGTGTAAAGATTGAAAGTGATACCAAGTGAATATCTCGGAACACACCACAGGTTATTGGTGTTGGATGTAGAGATCAAAAGCTCAAAGGGGAAGAAAAGAAGTATTAGGGAGCCTACAATATAATAATGGAATTTCACTGAGGAGAACACAATAAAATTCACAGAGAGGGTTGAAGCGGAAGGGCGTTTGACTCGTGTCGAAGAGTCAGATAGAATGTGGAAGGAAATGATAGAGTGATTAGGAAAATAAGGATATCTTAGGTACTTCTAGGGAAGGTGAAGGTAGGATAAAAGGAGCTTGGTGGTGGAATGATCAGGTCAAGGAAAAAGTCAAGGAAAAACAAGAAGCTTATGCAGCTATAATCAATAATATAACCAAAGAAGAGAGAGTAGTTAAGAGAGGTAGATACCAAGCTGCAAACAAGCTTGCTAAGAAAGCCACCATAGTGGCAAAGAACAATGCCTATGAAAGGTTATACTAGAGACTTGAGACCAAACAAGGTGAGAAGGAGGTCTTTAGGCTAGCAAGGGCTAGGGAGAGGAGAACAAGGGACTTGGGTAATGCAAGATGCATCAAGAAAGAAGAAGGTGAAGTCCTAGTAGAGGAGGAAGAAATAAAGGGTATACGCCAAAGCTATTTTTTAGAGGTCTTTAATGGTGAATTGGCTTAGAATTCTCAGAGAAGGGCGACAAGGAGTTGTAGAATGCAACAGATTATCACCATGGGGACCCAATAAGAAAAGATGAGGTTAAAGAGACCCTAAGGAAG
>JAKOGI010000647.1:302500-415000 GCA_029747015.1 Carnegiea gigantea | reverse complement strand
CAAAAGAAGAAAGAAACTAGGTTGCTTTCTACAAAGATGAAACCAACAATCATGGGCATTCAATGCACTTATAACATTTCTTTTGGAGCAGGAAAGAAGCCAAAAGAGGAGTCTTAGCATCAAACAAAAAAGAAAATCATGAGTCTAGTTTGAAAAGATTTAATGGGCTATTTTAACACATTAACGAGAACTCTTAACATGATGACTAATACTGCACCCATGCATCTAGTGAATTTGAGTAGAAATGTTTGATGTTTGTTTTGTAGGTATGCTTCAAATCAAACACGCACCTATGTTATGTTAATAGTTGTTTTTTGTGGCATATGACTTGTGATGCCTCTATGTTTGGTAAATTAAAAGAAATTAATCAAGGCAAAGTGACATTTGGAGATAAAATAATGGTAAAGTCATAGGGGTTCGAAAAGTTAGTAAGGATCGCTCATGATCAATTTAGAGTGTCTATCTTGTTGATATTCTTTACTTTAATCTTCTTTACATATCTTAATTATGTGATAAAGGAAACAAAGTTAATTCAACTCTGCTCATGTGATGTCTCATTCCTTACATCTGGAAAAATCACTCTGATTAGATCTAGAGTTGCTAGTGTGTATGCCATCAGCATAGATCATGTAGATTTAAACCACCTTACATATTTTGAAGCCACTAATGTTGATTCATGGTTATGCCATAAAAGCATAGGTGATGCTAGCATATATATTCTTGATAAATTAATCAAACATGATCTTATTAGAGGTCTTCCTAAGCAAAGTTTGAAAAGTATAAAGTTCGTACTACATGTGTTAGGAGTTAGCAAGGCAGAACCATGCTTGAGCCTAAATACGGTTTTCACTGCTAGACTACTTGAATTATTGCTATGGATTTGTGTGGCCCTATTAGACCCAAGATTGAAAAGAAGAACATAACCTTAGAGTAAATGACAAGAACAATGATTTGTGACAATGATCTTACTGAGAGCTTTTGGGCGAAGGCTATAAACACATCAAAATGTCCTAAAAACATGCTCAATCTGACCTATCTCAAAGAAAAATCCTAATGAGTTGCTCAAATGAAAGAAACCTACAGTATCATATTCAAGAGCCTTTGGATGCAAGTGTTTGATTCACAAAATTAAAAAGAAGAACCTTAGAAACTTTGATGTAAGAAGTGATAAAAATATTTTTGTTGGATGTTCCCATAAAAACAAGAAAAATAAAGTTTATAATAAAAGAATCAAAGTGATTGAAGAAAGCACACAACTCCAACAAAGCCACTGCTTAAAGTTAGCCTTAGGGCACTAGAGACCAATCTGATGATGCTAACAAAGGCTCTAAAGATCAAGGCACTGAAGTCTCTTAAGTAATACAAGAAGTTGTTTCTGATAAAAATCTTTAAGAGCTAACAAGAGAATATAGATTCCTTGCACACCATCTATTAAACAACATCATTTTTGATATCAACTCAAGTGTAAGGACTTAATCGTCTATTAGAAATCCATCTGCATTTAAATCCTTTATTTCACTTGCCTAAGTTAAGAATCCCTCTAAAAACATTGAAGGCGATAATTAGACCTTAATCATGCAAGAGAAAATGAACCAATTTGCAAGAAACCAAGTTTGGTCATTGACTACTAGACTGGGCAAATCTCTAGTAATTAAAACCAAGTAGGTTTTTAGGAATAGGCTACATCTAATTAGGATGATAGTAAAAAACAAAGCTAGACTTGTGGCCAAAGGGTCTAACTATGAAGAACGCATTGATATAATGAAACTTTTACTCCTATTGCAATGAGGCCACTAGGATGTTGCTTACATTTGCATCTTTTCTTGGCATAAAGTATATCAAACGGATAAAAATTGTGAATTTTTTAATGGATATTTGCGATAAAAAGTTTACATTTAACAATCCCTTAGTTTTGAAAGTTCAGAGCACATTGACATGTTTACAAACAACACAAACCCTTTTATGATTGAAATAAGCTCCTACGACATGGTATGAGAGGCTTAGAAAGTTTTGACTGACATGGAAGTTAAAGGGGGCAAATCGATAAAACCTTTTTTGCTAAAACAAAGGATAAATATCTTTTGATTGAGCAAATATATATTTTATGATAGATTATTTGGTGTTACTAATCCATGCCCTTTTCACGAGCATGGAATATGATGTGAGCATGATGGGAGAATTGAATTTCATTCTTAGACTTCAAATCATGTAGTGCCAAGATGACATTTTCATTAACCAAGGCAAATATGTCAAAAAACTTCTAAAGAAGTATGGCCTTGAAGATTCAAAGACCGTCAAAACCCTAATGGCTTCTACCACAAAGCTTAACATGGATTATGACGGTAACCCAGTCCCTTAAAACATCTATAGAGGTATACTTGGCTCACTTTTGTATGTAATGACAAGGACACTTAAAATAGTGTTTAACGCATGCTTATATGTAACATTCCAATAAGCCCCCAGGGAAACTCACCTTAAAGTTAGGAAAAGAATAATGAAAAGTTCTTCACCCTCCTCAAATTCACGAGAATAATGAAAAAGGACGGGTGGGTCAGCAGAAACTAGGACATCCTCAGTGACGTCCGTAGGTGAGCTAGTGTGAGGTGCAAGGTCTTGTGATAGAGATGTAAAGAAGTCCCCCTCGTGCTCTACACTAGGTAAAGGCATATCATTATTCAAATCGGGTCGAGTGAGAAAAGAGGGCTCCAAATCATTATAGAGACTAACTTCAAGTTTAGGAGATCCTAAACTAGAGTCAGGCTCATTAGAATTCTCCCTACTTTGATTATAGCATTGAGAATATTCAGCAATTCTCACTTTCATATTCTCTGTCATTTTATCAGTCAATTTATTTATCTTCTTTTCCACACTTGCACAGGTAGCATCAACATAAGCACGGTATGGATAGTTATAAGTATCATGATCATAAGAGTCATAATATTCACACAAAATAGGGGACACACGAGAATAAGAGGGGTCATGTGAATCTATAAAATGATCCTGAGGGTAAGGACTAACAGGAATAACAGACTCACTATGAAGTGGGTAACCAAAATTCTTCTGAGCTTGTTTAAACTTGTAAGTATCCCAAGCTAATTTTTCAAAGAAATCTCAAACTTCATCTTGAGTTTTAGATAACAATCCTAATACACCTCTAGGATAAATGGACTCAATATAACCCCAAAACGCAGAATTCAGACCCACAACAATGACCTCACAAATTTCCCATTTTTGAAATTTTGATCCAATTGACCACGATAATCATTAAGTCGCGATAAACAGTTCCAGAAAGGTTCATGCTCAAATTGTGGGAAATTAAAAACTGGCATTCTTGAATCTAGTGTTTTTTTCAATTTTAAGAATTTTTTAATTTTTTTTGGATTTTCAAGTTTTTAATTTTTTTCTTTTTTTTAGAAAAGAAAATGCATCGAGGACACTATTTACAAACCAATGACTAAAACAAAAAGAAGAGACTCAAATAATTAAGTGAACAAAACAAAATAAACTAACAAAAATAAAACTCTGCTATCAAAATAAAAGAAAGACCAAAATGACTCAAACATCACACAAAATATAAAATGAACACAGACACAAAAGAAGAGCATTTTTTATTATTTTTTTTCTTCGTTGCTGCTGCTTGTGTGCCTGTTTCCTACGCAATAACCACATTATTAGTCTCTTCTTGTTTTTTTTTTTTTTTTTTCAAGTAGCAAAATCATACAAAATAGCAAAATTAAATTGACCCAAAGCTAAAACTGTAACTCAAATCAAAAATCAAAAATAATCTAAGTTAAAACTAAACTAACACACATAAAATCAAAAATCAAAAATCAAAAATATGAAACAAAAACGAAAACGAAATCGACACAAATAACTAAATTATGACTCGACTATTTAACCTAGTTTCACAACGCCATCCCCGACAACGACACCAAAAACTTGTTGTAATTTTCCGCAAGTGCACGGTTTATCATCGTAATATTAACGGGTGTCGATCCTCAGGGATGATTGTGAACTTTGGTTACCAAAAATTTTAAACTAAATTAAAACTAAATCTAAAATTAACCAACACCAATGTCAAGTTATTCCTCAAATTAATAGATTAAATAAACAAAATTGATTCTTAGAATTGCAAACTATACACTTGCAAAATAAGGATCACCAAACATTAATGAATTTGAATTGACCAACACTTGGATGTAATGGCTTCATGAACTTAAGAACTAGACGCAGAGGAACGCGAAACACAGAGGAAAACAAAGCAGACCAAAGCAAAACGCAGAAAAAATTCGATTCAAACCTAGCAAACTGAATGGCAATCTTAATCAACCCGAAAAGAAAACCAAGCACTATGGGAATAGGGTATCCAAAATCGAAACTGAGAAAGTGAACTGAAGAATTGAAAGTTGCTTTGAACAATTTCGAATTCAAAATTGAATTAAAAACTGAAACCTTAATCTGAAACAAAAATTGAAATTGAGAACTGAATCTAATTACTACCGTCAACTACCTCCCTCCTGTGCTACTCGAAGTCCTCTATTTTGACCCACCATTAAAGACCCCAAAGAACGCCAAAAAACACCAACCCCTCTCCCTTTTCGTTTGCCTTCATTAACCTTCCTAATAATTCCTTTGGAACTACGCAAGTAATGATGATGTTAATTATGGATCTTGAAAGAAGAGAGTGAGAGAGAGAGAGAGAAACGGTTGAAAAATAGGGAGATGAAGCGCCATGGCCATACCCTATTTCGGTCCTCTATTTTTGGTCTACTGCACTTGTGCGAAGAAGAAGAAGAAGAGCAGGAGGGGGAGGAGAACGACCTCACATGCCCAGCACATGATAGAATTAAGTGAAGGAGGGAGATGTGGGCTGAGAAATGGGGGAGGCAGTCTAGCATGGAAATAGGGGAGCAAACGGGCCAAGCCCGCTGAGAGAAAAAAGAGAGAAGAAGAGAACGGGGGCGGAAAGCTTGACCGCTAGGCCTTGGTCCGCCTGCTGGGGAAGAAGCTGGGCCAGGCCCATCGTCAACAAGCTGAAAGGGAGAAAGGAGGTGAAGCCAGGCTTTATGCCAGGGCTCGTGACTGGGCCTGTTTTCCTTCATTGGTTTTTTTCCCTTTGCTCTTGTGTGATCCAATAACACTTTCTTCCAACCTTTATATCCAATTTATTCAAATCTTCATATTATCTACAAAAATAATAAAAACATATTGAAAATCTAATTATGTAATTTATTATGAGCAAATATTAGGTAATAAAAGGATATAAAATATCATAATTCAGGGTTGAATAATTATGATGGTAACCCAGTTCCTTAAAACATCTATAGAGGTATGCTTAGTTCACTTTTATATATAATGACAAGGAGACATAAAATAGTGTTTAACACATACTTATATGTAAGATCCCAATAAGCCCCCAAGGAATCTCACCTTAAAGTTGGGAAAAGAATATTCAAATATTTTACTGGAACCAAGGATCTTAGTCTATTGTATCTACGAGATGATAAGTTTGAACTTATAGGGTACTCTGAAACTAACTATATACGTAGTACAGTGAATCAAAAGGGTACTTCTAGTTTATATCACTTCCCTCCACAGCCGTTGATATCATAGCATTCTAATAAGCATGAATTAGTTTTCTTATCAATAGTTGAAGCTTATAACACATTACTCTTGGAGCTTGCTGCACAAACCTTATGTATCAGTCATCAGGTTATAGAGTTGGGACTTGATTATAAGAAAGTGCCAATCGGATAACAAGAATGCTTAAACATAACCAAAAATATAGTGTAGCACTTAATACCAAAGCACATTGAACTAAGGCGCCATTTCATTAGAGAACATATGGAGACAAGTAATATTTTTCTAGATTTTAGAGCCCATTGATTTGTAATTTGCTAATATTTTCACTAAGCCACTTGGTGAACAATAATTTTTATTCATTGGAAGGGAATTAGGCATGATCCAAAAAATTGCATGAATTAAGGGAAAATCTCTCTCATTCATGTAGACATGTTTACATGCTTATTTGGTTATATACATGTTAGTGATTGATTTCAGAGATCCTGAACACTTTTAAGGCATTAAAGTCAACTCTGATAAATCAAAGTAGACTAATATTAGAGGCAGATGTAGATCAATCAATGGTCTATGTTTGCTTAGAATTGATGTTGAGTGAAAATTAACTTTGTAAAATTCAAATGTTTTTAAAATGATTTCAACAGATTTTGTTTTTAAAAAATGACTATTTTCCTCTCTTTTTCCAAGAGCCTCCACTTGCTTGATTTTATCTCACTTGCCATGTGTATTTGATGCATTCTTTATTCTTTCTCCATTCTTATTAATTACCCTTGAACCCACATCATATAAAGCTACTCCAATGCCTTATCTCTCTCCCTATACAATACTCTTGACCCATTATCCTCAACCTTCTAATTCTCTTATAACAAAATCCTAACCCTAACCTTTCCCCTAAAATCAACCATGTCATTACCAAAATGCAAAACCTCATCTCAGCTTCCAACATGTGTGGCAAACTACACCACAAACACGAAGATGAAGAACACAACTCCACATCCACAAAAGTTCAAAAATTTTATCAATGTGGAGGAGTTTGATAACGGTGAGCAAGTTGAGATAATGGAAGAAATGAAAGTTGGTCAATGGTTAGTGAAGGTAATTTTTCTTCCTAAATTCCTTTCAAATAGTTCTCTGACTAATGTGTTAGTTTTTATGAGCCCACAAAAAATCAAAAAATGGTTACATGCTAAAATATGATCTAAAATTTCTAGAACAATCTAATTTTTGTAAAACTTAAAATTGTTCAATATTAGGAAGATTGTCTATCCTAGGTGTGTAATGCAAGTTTATACAAAGCTTGAGCAAAAGAACGTTGCTGGAAATTACATGTGGGTAACTATGGGCAAAAAGAATAATATTACCTTGGGTCAATCTTGATGGAGAACACATTTGATTTAGAGGTAGATGCTACTAAGGGTTATGGTAAGCAATTTGATGTGGCTGTGGAGGATTGCTTGAACAAGTGCGCTATGATCCCACCTCCACCAGATAACAAGAAGTCTTTCTCTTCTACCTATTTACTCACAAAGCCAAGACTTTTACACTATATTCTGGTCATGAAAATTCTAGCCAAGGGCTTCTCAAAGGAGAACCTAAGTGAGTTTCTTTTGGAAGTAATCTATTTGATTATGGAAGGTTATGAAGTGAACTTTGCTACGAGACTGATCAACTAGATTATCAATGTTAAGACTTCAACAAGGAACAAAACTCTACCCTACACCAATCTCCTCACTATCATCTTCAAAAGGTGTAATATCCCTATAGAAGAATCCTGCAATCAATAGGAGTCAAGTCATTAGCCTACAAGCTAGCTTGTTGATGGAAAATGGATACATCATAATGAAGTGGCTTTTCCAAAAGGTAGGTCCTCGACTATAGAATCCCTCGGTGGGTCAATTTAAAGCCATAAATTGGATAATTGTCTCTGAAAGTGGCCAAGTTAGCCTTATAAAATGATAGATTTAAAACCTAGCTACGAGTTCAAATAATGACAGATCTAGTCAAGTAACAAAGGATCATTTCTTCAAAGTCTTAAAGAGGATTGTTGAAGAAATAAGAAGTAACAAAGCATATTCTAGACGAAGTTCTTCAAGTCAATGAGGAGGATCTGGAAAAAACAAAAGGACTTAGGTTACTTGGGAGTAGGGGAAGCCTGCTCAAGAAGAGACACAGGAAGTTATTGCTGAGGATAAGAGTCAAAAGAGGAACAAGAATAAGAAAACGACTGGGGAAGCTACAGAGGATTCTACCACAAGCAATGGCTCGAATGCCATCAAACTAGGAAAGCCCAATGAGTCCACCCTTAGCAAGCCAGTAAAGAAACCTCTATCCATCACTCTTCTTTACTCGAAGAAACCTTTAATATCTCAATAATGACATAACCCTTCCCCATCATCCATTTACAAAGAAATCTCTTTTGAATTGCTTTAGCTTAACTACTTTCAAGATAATGGTTTGTGGCTTGTTATGGATTGTATTTAGAAGAACTGTCGTACATTACTTTTGTTGCCTTTCATCCCACCTTTTGATGAAAGTCAAAGGGGGAGAAGGATGGAATGTAGGTTGCTTGTACAATATTCATGAAGTAGCAGCTAAGTCAGGGAGACTAACTTTAGGACAATTTATCTAGTGCAAGTGTACTAAGCTTTCTTTCGTATGATGTAGTGTTGTCCTGGTTACCTATAAATGAATGCTCTAGTATTTTCTTAGCAAGACTGATGTTGTATACTCTATGATATTGCTTGAACGACATACATATACTCAACATGTTTTATTTATCTTTGATATGTTTTAAATGATCTTACTTACATGCTAAAAAAACATTCATGGATCACACTGCCTTATAAAATGGGAGATTGAAACAAATATTGCCTTATAAAAAAGTGAGAGATTTAAGAGTCAATTATTATGTGTTAGTCAAGCCCTTTGTTGAATGATCCAATGAGTCCAAATAACTCATATAAGTGTTGAATTCAAGCATACTTGTTTATCACATATTCACCTGATTATACAAACATAACATGTTCATTTAATCGAGTTCTAATCTAAGTAGAGCTTAGGTGTCTAGTTCAATGCCTAAATATATTTATATTAGATCAGTCAAGGCATTTACCAAGTAGTGTCACTAAAAACACAATATCAAAATACACAAGTTGGTGGATTTAATCATCAAAATCATGCTTGCAATATCTAACAATGTGAATAAGTTGTTTGTTCATCTAATTAACATGATTATGGTTCACACGTTTATTTTTTGTCACATTACTCCAACCATAGATATTAAGCCTAATTGAATCAACTGAATTTATTTGGTTGTTTAATTTGTCTTACTATATAATCAGTGCACTTAATTTGAATTAAGCAAGATTACTTTTGTGTAATCACCACAATAGGGAAGAACATTACTTGTGCTTATGTATCAAACTTGAATAGATTTCCTTATAAGAGCTTGCATTAATACAAAGCGAAAAGCAGCTTTAGATCAAGTGTAAAATGAGGAAAGGTTGCTTTTAATAGAAGAAACAAACTAGCTTGAATTCTATAAAGAGGAAGGCAAATGGTGATAAGCATTTAGTGCAGACTCAAAACCTATCTCCTGGAGTAAGGAATAAACCAAAATGATGAGCCTTAACATCAAATTAAATACTAGATCACAACGACTAGTTTGATGCACTGACTAGAACACTAGTCACAGGAAAAGAAGATTCCATGACATATTTCAATTTCCCAACGAACAGTATCTTAAGTAGAATGGTCTTCCTATGAATTGATACTTATAAACAGAAGACTCACATCAAGAAGAAGCTAAATGTTAAACTCTTAATAATACTCTTGCAATCATATTGAAAATGATTATACTCATTGTACCCATTGTATTCCTTATGAGAGAAGAGAGCTTCAGAGTTTTCTATAAATGAGAGGGCGAATGGAGTGTGTTGTCTTCCCTAAGAAGGTTCTTAGTAAAATCACGTCAAGTGGAACTTGGGTGTGTTACTTGTCGCATGGCAGAACTTGGCTTTTAATCAAAAGCACTAGCTAGTGTACTATTCTCCCTAGGAAGGAGTCTTAGGTGAACTCGCCTTAGGTAGGATTCGATGAGTATACTCTCAAGGTCCTTGGTTGAATGCTTGAAGACTATACCTTGATGAGATCAACACAAATCGGTTGAAATGTGAGGAAAAATTCCTTAGATCGGGACACAGTATAATTTATAAGGTGAACCTCATTAAAAACCTCAAGGTGCCAGCAACTAATGTTTTGTTCAACTGCTTAGACTATTCTGCTCACTATTTTTGATATTTTCTATTCAACTCCTTCACTATGGATTATCTTACACTTTTTGAGCATAAGTTTGTATTTGTAAAAATTACTGATCACCTTTTTCACCTCTTCCCCTCTAGGGCGATTTTCTTATAATGCCTTTTTAGTGCAAAATATTAAATTGCATAAGTAGATTGAAACATTATCAAATAACATCCTTGATTTAGGCTACATATAAATTAATACGACAACAGTACAGTACACTTTGGTGGTACTTCTAATTTTTGCTTCCCATTTTCTCCTTTTTCTTTTTTTAATTGCAAAAGTTTCTTGCATCAACCTCTATGTAATTTTGCACCAAACCAACCTCATGAATTAAAAAAATGAATTAGGATATAGTCATTCCGTTAATTTAGAATCTTGATTGAGCTAAAGTATATCGTGGTGAAATTATAGAAACTAATCAATTAAAATAACAAACCTAAAGCAATCTAGTGCAATTCATATTCAAATTCTTTAGCATATCTTATGGTTTCCATAATTGTAATAACATGAGACCTACAATTCAAGATTGACTTATGTAAAAAGGAAAAATGACAAGCAAGAGTAGAAAGCATAGAGAGAGTAATCATTAGCAAGCACCTGAGTCCTATCGCTTGTTAAAACTTTTTGTCTCTTCTGTAAGGTGCTTAAAAGGCGTTTGTTTTCTTTGTTTGCACATGTTGGCTTAGTGTGACCATATTTTTTGGAAAATTAAACAACTTTTGGTTTCTTTTTAACCAATTCCTTTCACCTTTCAAGCATACGTTTCTTGGATGTACTATTATTCTTGATTTCGGTGGCCATGAGACGTCTCTCCATCTCTCAAATCACTATCGATCTGAATGGGTTCTTCTTCTAAAACTTGTTCTCTTAGCGATACTTGTGCTTTATCACTACTTTATGATAAATTTGAATGCCAAGGAGAAGGCACATAGGGTAGTAGAACTCGGAAAGAAGGATGAACACTTATAATGTGTGATAACAAGGTATGCCCTAAGATTCAAAATTCTTAGAGTTGCATAGTTATAATGTTTTGTCTCAAAAGGCCTTGTGCTTTCTACTATCTATTTTGTATGCCTTTAAATGAACTCATTTCATTTAACATAGACAAATGAATATTGGTTTGGTCTCTCAAACTATTCTTATTACTTTTTGAAAGAAAATGACATAAGGACTTGAAAGAGAACATGAACCAAGGCTAATGTTTAAAGTTATGTTGTTATTTGTATGCTCATGCTTGAACTCTTTAATTGAAACATCCACCTAAGTATGAACAAATAAAAATTCAAAAAGAAAAGAGTGCTTTTTATTGCAAACTTGGATGTTTTTAGGGGGAAAAAAAAGAATATTTAATACTGTCAAAGAACTTAAAATACACAAACTTGGTTAAAAGAGTTTGTCAAACTAGTGTGATAAGAAATAAATGTCTTAATGAATGAATGCGTTTGGTTTTCGAGCTGCCTATAGTTATTCATCTATCTGAAAAAATAATCACTGAGATAAGCTGGTGCCTAGAAATGTCTAATTTGGCATAACCTTTTAACATGTTCATTAGTTTTCAAATCATGTTTCTCAACAGTTAAAAGGCCAATTATATTCAAACTCTTTAGTAGGGTTTATCTTGTATAACATGAAACAACCATCATGTCATTTTCGATACTCATTATAAAGAAAAGTCATGAACCGGCCGCCAAACTTCAAAGTGATATGCCATATAAAAGGTTTATGCTTTGTACTAGGTGTTTACTTGTTATTGTCTTATACATCTAGGGAATCTTGATCTATTGCAATTGCATTAGGAAGCCTTCTTACTATCTGAAAAAAAAAAGTCTATATTTGGATTGTAGCATAACGAAAGAGTAAAAATAAAGTTCTATAGGTTAAAATTACAGGTTATCATGGCTAGAAGAAAAAAAAGATTCGGTATGAAGTAACTGAAATAGCATGGTATTAAAAGACAAAAGATTAGAGAAAAAAATGAATATATTTCAAAGGATAAATGGGGACTTCATTATTATAATTAACAAATAAAGTAAGAAAATAGCAAGAGGTTAGACCTTTGATAAACATGGTAAGAATTTAGATTAATAAATGCAGAAGCAAAAACCATCTCCTAGTCAAGTGTTTTCTAGCAATGTCGGATTACATATTTAACATAAGGACACATTCTCAATCATCATGTGATGCCAATGCTATCACGCAAAAAAATGTGACATCCTCCAAATAGTGGCTACATTTATTTTACCTGAAATGACAAAATTTGGAACAGAACATTAAATACTTTTTGTAAGGCCCTACAATCTTGAATAGGGCTATGCCATTATATCATGTATACATGAACATTTGAAGTGATTCCGACAATTTCACAAGCTCTCAAGTTTCTAGACAGCCCAAAGGAGCTCATAAATTTTCATAACGAACTTAATTTTTCACAAAAGATGAACAAGACACAACTATTAAACAGAAGAATATGAAATGGAACAAATTCTTTACTATTATATTTGTCTATTTGTGGGTATTTATTCGGCCTACATATCATATACATTACAGATGCACTGATTTTTCCATTCCTCAATCCTTATATACTATTTATTACTATCATATAATTGTGTAATTTCTATTAGTAAAGAAAACAAAAAGCAAAGATAGTAAATTACATGTTGAAAAATCACCTAAGTTAATACCCGTAGATTATTTTATGAAAAAGAAAAAGGCCAGTGCGCTCCTTCATCAGCTACTTAAAAGCATACATGTTTTCATAGTTTAAGAGTAGTCATCCTTGCCGATGGTAAGAAAAATTGCACAAGGCATGTTATATGCATTAACTTTGTAAGTGGCACTAAAGATGACAACACCGCCACATTTTTATACCAATCAAAACTTTAAGCAGGACGCTAAAACTAGTGTTCAAGTCTCGTTTCTTCGTCGATGGTGTATGTGTACTAAAACTTAATATTTTTCTACTTTTTCTAAAATTCCATGCTCAAAGACTAGTTCATGACTCCAATCATGTTCTTCACCTTGGTGAAAAGATTACCGATATCCTTATCAATGAATAGAGAATCATCATGTTCGAAATTTTTTTAAGTTTCATAACTTAAATTATTTGTCGAACTAAAAGTCAGCTTCCTTGTGCAACAATTTTTTTGGGGGTCATCCTCAAATGTAAGGATTCCACTCAATGGAAAAATGTGCATTATATCAGCCAAAACAAGTTGATAATTGACCCCCCATGCCATTCTTCATGAAATATCTTAAAACACTTGCCTTAATGCATATGGCATTGCATATACACCTTGAGGATTTCCTATTTCTTTGATCTTTGATGCATTAATTACTTTGGTTGGCTTTTTCCTTACTTGATGGCAAAAGAAATCGTACCTTACTGTCTTGCGATTTTTTTTTTTTGGCCTCTTATACATCTTTACGAATTGCAAATCCATGTCATTCAACATAATTTCTATAAAACATATGAGCATTTTCTTCATTACCAGATGTTCGACACATGATAGGTTCATTTTTTCCTATCTAGATTGTCATTCAAATCAATGTTCATGTGTTTAATGGTTGCACTTGCAGGTAATATTATGTGACTATATTTGAGGTTAAAAGATGAAGGCCCTATTCGGTAAAATTAGCAGTTTAGGTAGCGGATAGTGATTTAGGTAGCGGATAGTAGTTCAAACAACAGATAACATTTCTAATTTAGTTGTTAGCGGATAGCTGTCTAGATGAGCGGCTGAAACTAATGTGTTGGGTAAATTTAGCTGTTATACTAGCCGATTAATGTTAATTAACATAAAATGGTATAGAAAATTTCCAAAGATAAAATTTTTAAAAGATATATTTTGGCTAAAAAATATGAAACGCTACCTTTAAATGTCAAACGTTAATACCATTAGCTTTTCAAAAATGCTGCTTAAAACGATAAACACTACTTGAATGCTAGTCAAAATACAAGTTTACGGAACACTAAAAGTTAACTAATTAGTGTATTGATCTGATCAAAACACTGAACGCTATCCAAAATTCTGTTGCCAAACACGGCAGAAGTCTCTGACTTCAAATAAATGAGAAGCATGACATTCAAGTCTCTTAAATGTATCAATTTTGATTTTAATTCATCAACAAGAATTAAAGATTATGGCAAAGTTTATATGGAGGGAAATATGATCCTTAATTTCACAATTTAAACATTTCATTCTTTATTTCATCCAAGTTGTTTAATGCAAAATTAGATAGGGACTAGGTGAAAAAGCCTTTAAATTTTTTTTTTAAAAAAAATTGAGCCCTCCCCCCCTCCCCCGTACAATTCATCATGAAATATCTTTAAAAACTTGCCTCAATGTATATGGGCATTGCATGTATTCCTGGAGGAGTTCCTATTTCTTTGATCTTTGGATACATTAACTACTTTGGTTGGCTTTTTCCTTACTTGATGGCAAGAGAAATCATGCCTTACTGTCTTGCTGCTTTTTTTTGCCTCGTATCCATCTTTACAAATTGCAAATCTAGGTAATTCAACATAATTTTCATAAAACATATGGGCTTCGTCTTCACTACTAGATGTCTGCCATATGATAGGTTCATCATTTTTTCCATCTAGAATGTCATTTAAATCAATGTTCATGTGTTTAATGATTATACTTACAAGTAATATTATTTAACTGTGTTTAAGGTTAGAAGATGAAGTCCTTCGCTTCAAGTAAACGAGAAGCATGACATTAAATCTATTAAATATATCAATTTTGATTTTTAATTTGTCACCAAAATTAAAGATTAGTGCCAAAGTTCCTATGGAGGGGAATATGATACCTAATTTCACAATTTAAATATTTCATTCATTAGTTCATGCAAGTTATTTAATACAAAATTAAATAGGGACTAGGTCAGGAAGCCTTCATAGGTTTTCTGTAATTGAGGCCCCCTTCCCCCCGCCAGTGCCCCAGCACGCGCACCATTCTTCATGAAATATCTTTAAAAAGTTGCCTTGATGAATATGGGTATTGCATATAATATAGGAGGATTTCCTACTTTGATCTTCAGATGCATTAATTACTTTGGTTGGCTTTTTCCTTACTTTATGGCTAGAGAAATCATGCCTTACTGACTTGCTATTTTTTTTGCATTTTATCCATCTTTATGAATTGCAAATCCATGTCATTCAACGTAATTTTTGTAAAGCATATGGGCTCCTTCTTCACTACTAGATGTTTGACATATGATAGATTCACCATTATTTTCCATCTAGAATCTTATTCAAATTACTGTTCACATGTTTAATGATCGTGCTTGTAAGTAATATTATTTGACTGTGTTTGAAGTTAGAAGATGAAGTCCCTCGCTTCAAATGAATGAGAAGCATGACATTCAAATCTCTTAAATGTATCAATTTTGATTTTTAATTCACAACAAAAATTAAAGATTAGTACCAAAGGTTATATAGAGGGGAATATGATCCTTAATTTCACAATTTAAACATTTAATTCTTTAATTCATCCAAGTTGTTTAATGCAAAATTAGATAGGGACTAAGTCAAGAAGCCTTTGTAATTTTTTTATAATTAAGGCCCCCTTTCCTGCATCATTCTTCATGAAGTATCTTAAAAAACTTGCGTTAATACATATGTGCATTGCATATACATCTAGAGGATTTCCTATTTCTTTGATCTTTGGATGCATTAATTACTTTGGTTGGCTTTTTCCTTACTTCATGGCAGGAGAAATCATCCCTTGCTGTCTTGCTATTCTTTTAAGTCCTATCCATCTGTACAAATTGCAAATCTATGTCATCACATAATTTCTATAAAACATATGGGCTTCTTCTTCCCTATTAGATATTTAACATATGATAGGTTCATTATTTTTTCCGTCTAGAATGTCACTCAAATCAATGTTCATGTGTTTAATGATTGTACTTGTAAGTAATATTATTTGACTGTATATGGGGTTAGAAGATGAAGTCCCTGACTTCGAATGAATGATAAGCATAACATTTAAATCTCTTAAATGTATCAATTTTGATTTTTAATTCATGACAAAAATTAAAGATCAGTGCCAAAGTTTATATGGAGGGGAATATGATATCTAATTTCACAATTCAAACATTTCATTCTTTAATTCATCCAAGTTATTTGATGCAAAATTAGATAGGGACTAGGTCAACAAGCCTTTGTAATTTTTTTTAAGAAATAAAAAGAAAAAGGGAAACTGGGAAGGAGAAATTAAGAGTATCACTAAAAGTGTAACCTGTCTGTAAGTCCTTTCTGGAGACCTCTCTCTCTCTCTTCCTCTCTCTCGCCCGAGAGCCACCACCTCACCCCAGGCCGTCATCCCATTCTGCTGCACTTCAGGCACATACCCAATCCTAGCTTCACACCCCTTTCGATTTCTTTTCCTTCCGTAATTAAGCCTTCTGATCATAATCTTATCAGGTTGTACCACTTTCCATCTGGTCTATACCCCCTAAGCCAGTTGGTGATCTATATGGGCATAGGCTTTCAAGTGGTTCCTTTATTGGAGCTAATTCAACGTTATACAAGTGATTTGCTTCCAGTACCCTCTTCATCCTTCCTTACTAAGTCTTCATCACTTTCCTTATGAATCCTCTTACTCACACAACTGACAATGTTGCCCCCAAAATAGGACCTAATGTTTCACCTGCTAATACCCAGCCCAAATGAGGGTGATGAATGGGAAAATTAAGTGTGGGTCAGTTTGTGGATACCGGGCATTTCTCTGTGGATGAAGTTCGTAGCATAGTGACCATATTTTGGAAGAGTAGATGGTTTATTGCCTTTCGACAAAAGGGAAATTTTGTTCAGTTTCGATGTATGATCCTCAAGATAGAGATACTCTAATACAACTTGAAACTATTGCTGTTAAGGGTGGTCTTATTACCCTAAGACGTCGCCCAGCTGATAAGGCGATGTCACAATGGTGTTTCAATGATACAGTATTATGGGTGCAAATACAAAATTTCCCCCTGTTGGATCATAATTCCACAAACGCCCTTGGATTACCTCAACTAATAGGGGAGCCGATTAATGCGGGATTTCAGGGTGGTCGAGAACTCACCAAACCTTTTTTTTGGGTTAGAGTACGAATGGACCTCAACAATCCATTAACTCCAGGAGGTTAAGTAATGGACAGTAATGAAGTGGTTTGGGCTCCTTTCAAGTATGAAAATGTCTTTCACTTTTGTAACAGGTGTAGGAAAATATGTCATCGGGAACATTCATGTCCTAGCTTCATGTCCATTGCTACCGCATTATTGGAATAAAAATATGCTAGCTTTGAAATGCAACATGCTCATTTAATACATAGCTTTCGAAGAAGCTACTTTTCTAATCGAATCAAGGCCTTTCCCAATACCCCAAGTTTCTTGACTTCACGCGTGGATTTGCTAGAGTCGAGATCACCTAATTATGGTTCGGCTCCTATTTATAGGCATTACAAAGGTCCTTTGGATAGTGATATTTCTAGCAATAAATGTGATGGTGGTACAGGCCCTTTCAATGGCTCGATGGCAAGCTCAAAACCGGCAGCTGGCCCGAGCTTCCCAACTGGTGCTCCTCATTCATGTTTTAGTTCTAGTAATTCAGCTACATCGAAGAAAGGCTATCGGGGTAAATCCTCGCATGAACATCCGACAGCACATGGCCCTCAAGGGCATGCGTCTATGGAAACTGAGGTTCTTGATCTCCCTAACGTATACTTATGAAATTTGGGTGCGTGTACATTACTTCCACTCACTATAACACCACAGGAACTTTACTTGATTGAAGTAAGTATTGGTGAATTCTAACTACCCAAATATGAACCACAAAAGGATCAACACCGAGCCAACAATGGTGGGAGAAGCAGCCTATTATAAACCACAGCCACTCCCACTCACGAATTAGCTGGGGGTCCAGAACGTGAATTAACCTATGGAGATAGAGCAATGAATGAAAGAAGCTGAATAGGACAACTTGGAGGTCTGCCATTGCATGGTAGTGTTGGATCTGCCAGCCCCAATGCTTCCTCTCGAATCACCCACTACACTGCTACTTTTCAACCACTAAGAAGGAGCTAAGCAGAAGTGGGAGCTGACTAAATCAAGTGAAGTACAACCATTTACTCCCACTAATACAACCAACTCATGTTTACTTCATAGTATTGTTAACAATCAGGAATTAAATTACAATCATACACGGAAAAAGATCAAAATTCCCAATTACCCTTATCTAAGTTCTACGTAGTTTAACCCATACTGTGTGCGTCCTGTTGACTTAAAATTTTAGGATGAGGATAAAGGAAGCATGTTAGAGGCTGCCCAGAATTAGCCTCCGTGGGACCCATGAAGATCTGTGCATAAAACTATAGGGTATTAGGGGGCGACGCGGACAACCCAACAATTCCATTTTTTGTTAATATAGTTCGCCTGTATCAACCCGATATATTTTGTTTGTTTGAAACTAAATACGATGTAAAAAAAGGCTTCCTTGAAAATTCAGTTTTTGGGTTACTCCTATGCAACAACGGTTTAGCCTCAAGAGCAAACAGGTGATATCTGGATTGGATGGAAATCCCATTTCATTTTAGATGTATTAACTAGATGTAAAAATTATCTATAGTGTCGTATATTAGATATGCAAAACACACTATGGGCTATATGTTTTGTGTGCGATGCACCTGATTTCCATGATCGACCTACTGTTTACGCAGCAATTTGATCCTACTTATAGAAGCTAAATTTACCAACTTTCTTAATGGGAGACTTCAATCAAGTAGAATACTATACTAACAAGCTTGCACGTAGTGGCAAAATTTGAGGATGGGAGGAATTTACATATTGGAAAATGAATCTGGGCTTAATTAATTTACCATTTACAGGACCACAATTTACATGGTGTAACAAACAATTCGACGAGTATCCTATTTTTTAACGATTAGATTAAGCCTATTGCGCAATAGAATGGAAAAACTTATACAAGAATTCATATGCAGTTATGATGAATATCATATTTGTATAGGATTTCATACGTGTTTGGGAGTCATTTTAGGGCGTTTCTATACTTAATTATAAGATTTATGACCTTATTTCTACTATTACGCTCGGCTTCGCTTGTTTTCATAGCGTTTTCAGATTTTTACTTTATGAGCGAAGTTATGTGAGTAGAATGAAGATTTAGAGGCCTTGTACATCAAAGAAGATAACAAAAGAGGCCCAAAGACATCCAACGCGGATAAACCGTGGCTACAGCCACAGTCAATGGAGATCCAAGAGAAGCAACAAGTTAAAAAAGTGAGAGCCACCAAGATAGAGGGCCTATGGTCAGACCATGGTGGGGGCCATAGTCCATGGTGGGGGCCACAATCAGATTGTGGTAGCCCTCGCTCCCTTGAGCTTGTAAGATTCTTTCGGGGTTGTTTGTGTTCTATGCATATAGCTAGTTTGCAGACTTGATTTGAATAATAAAATCCACATTTCACAAGCTTCATTCTTCATCCTGTTTCATACCACTCTTCAACGTTCATCATTTAGTTAGGATTTAGATTTAGATTAGAGGGTGTTGAGAGCAAGTTGAAGGTGAAGATTTGTAATGATTCCGAATCCGGTTTGCATCTACTATACAAGCATGCATCGGCTGAGTAATTCCTCTCCCTTCTCTTATCTTTTCTCTTTAGATTTTTATGCTTTTTAGATTAGTATTGATTTTTATGTTAAGCTCTGAATTGTTAATCTTGGAATTGAGTTGAATTCTTGCAATTGAACCAATTCTTGTTTTGATCTAAAAGTGCTTCAAATTTGTTGAGTTTATTCTATTGAATCTTAGACATCGAATTGCTGGTGCGAAACTTGATTAACTTTTTGCTTGTTTTAGACATTTCGTAAAGGACCAAAAGATGAAACTAGATGTCCAAAAACTAAGATTCGACTTAAGTGTGTGGGATCTTAAAAAAGACTCACTATTTAAGAAACCCCTAAATTTGATAATTGCGTTCTTAGTAATCTTAGAATAATAAAAAACCCCTCAGAAATGGTAGTTGATTAGATTCATTAATTTCATTCCACCTTAAAAGAGGGGCTTAATAAATCAATTTTCGATTTTGCAATTATCCATCTAAAGAAGTGGTGCTTGATTAATTCTTGACTTAGAAAATTACTTGATTTGACTAAATTCCTTGAATATTTACATATTAGATTAGATAAGTAGCACAGTGCAATTTCATTCTCAAATTTTGATTTGCCTAGCCTACTTTGAGGGCATATAACCTAACAACTTGAACTAGTCCCTATGGGAGATGAGCTTGATTTGCTACAAAACTATTGTGCGCTTGTAACTCTATCAAGTTTTTAGCGTCATTAATGGCGACTAGTGTCAATTATTGGGCTTTTCTCCATAGCTTTGACTGAGCATTTTGTGTTTCTTTGAAAAATAATACTAAAAAATTGAAAATTTAAAAAATAATGATAAAAATTTTTGAAAAAAATAGTGGCAATTTTCCAGTTCCCCCAATTCAAGCATGAATCATTTTAGAGGCATTTTAAGCATTTAAATGCCTTTCTTGCTCAATGTGGTTATTGTGTGGGTAAATGAGAAATATTGGACATTGTTGAGGGGGGTGTGAATAGTAAAATCTATGCTCTTTTAGAGTATTAGGGTTTTCTTACTAGCATTACGGAGGCACGGTATTTGCTTGAGTGGATTACTTGGGATTCATTTGTGTTTGAGAAGGTTAGTCGTATTTTTAGATATTCATTCTTTAATCCTTGTGTGTTTTGTGCTAGATCTTATTATACCTCCTTTTGGTGTGACTTATGTCATTCTTCTGACCATGATATAAATTTGTGTCCTTATTATGCACGCTATGTTCAACCTGACTTTGCATCATCTGTGAACAAAACTGATGTTGTCCTAACCTTACTCGATTCATTCTTCCCTTTAACTTAGTACACGGGCCTCAAGGCAGGTGCGCCTTTTAGGATAGTTGCTAGGTTTAGTGTTTTTAATGCATGTTTTAATTTAGAAGACACTTTAGATGAGATGGATGACCTAGCTAAGACTCCTTTGGAGGGGTCACGTGATGTGTTTATGCATGAGGGGTCTCCTAGCTTTGGGTTTGATGATAGTGTTTTCCCCAATTGCCTTGATCATTCACATGCTTTCCCCCTTTATTCTTTACCCTATGCTTCCCCTGAGTATTACATTGATGTGCCTATTAGTAGTCCTATGATTTGTAATGCTACTTTGGATTTGGACTGTGAGGATAACATGTTTAATATACTTGGTAGAAGTGTTGATAATTATGTGTCCCTAGGTTACTTTAGAGAGTATGATCCCTCCATTGATCCTTATTGTATATGCCTAGGAGACTTGCCTAAGAACATTATATTGACTACATTCTTTAATCCTTTCTATAATTTTTCTAAGGCCATTGATAAGATTAAGAGGACACTTGTTGTCTTTGGTGTGGTTTTTGTTATTGCCTCTTACATTTTATTTTCTAAATTGTGGTCCTAGGAGCTTGATAAGCTCCTGCGTGCTTTAACCACATCTAATTTAATGGGTCGAGTCTTGAAGTTTTGATAGAGTGGCTGATACTCGATTTTCCCTGTTTGCGAGGAGGCCTTACATTATATGCACTCAGCTCCCAGCCCTATGAGATCATTATGTTTTTTTCTCTTTCCCTTCTCTTACTTTCTTTAGTTTGAATAATAATGCTTTATCTAAGCATGAAGGAATGATGGTTTAATGTTTCCATGTTGGCTTTTAGTTTGCATACTACTTACAGCATATAGTTTTAGGTTCTTTTTGTTTATATGTGTTGCATTTAGTTGCATTTTAGGTTTGCATATAAGATTGCATGTGGAAATGGTGTGGATTAGTTTAAGATGCCCTCCAATGGTGCCTTTACTAGGCATGATGGTCTTTCTGAGCTTAATTGACTTTTGATATGTAGTCCCTTTTGGTGCTAAACTTTGTGAAGGTTTCATAAATATTCTTTGTTTTGACCCTTGTCTTGATCAGGAACTATGTTGCCTCCTTAGAGTCCTTGGCACTACTGTTGGTACATGAGAGTTAATCTTATGAGCTAATTGAGACTTTGGTAGATATCGCATGAGACTTTGAGCCTTATTTGAACTAATCCGTGTATTTAGTCTCATGTTCTTTCGTGTGTGTGATTCTTTCATGTTGCATTTCTAGAACTTAACTAGATTCTTGTTCAAAGCCACATTTGCATAGGCATAGTTGGTGTTATAAAAGAGGCATTCTTTCTTCGAATATTTTAGTCACATAGTCAAATAGCGTACCCTTGTATTACATATTTATCCCTTCTACTAGCCCCTTTGAGCTTATATATGTCTTTGTTGTGAACACTTCTTATTAGCCCTTTGCCATACACACATGCTCCGAACCTTTAGCCAAGTTTATAGAGCATCACTTTATCTATGTAGTGGCTGGCTTCGAGGGTATTTAAGTTCAAGGTCGCTTTGATGTGTTGGTTTATTAAGGAATTGACGTTATTGAGCATTTAGTTATGTTTCTCTCGTACTTGGGTTGTGTGTATGCAAATTAGATTGTGAGTTGATAATTCATGACCCCATGCCTTTCAATAATTGATATTTTTATTTTATTTCCAAAAAACAGGAAGCAAAAAAAGTCATGTTGAAGAGAAAGAAACAAAAAAAAAAGCCAAAAAAAGAGAAGGAAAAAAAAAAAGAGGATGAATAACTGATTGACATTTTGCATTTACATAGATTGAATTCATTTCTTTGTCAACTTATTTCATACATGATTCATTGGGATATGTTCATTGTATTGTTAGGCTTTGAAGTGTTTGTAAACTTCATAGTTTCTTAGTATCTTGTTGGTTGCTCCCTAGTCCTTTAGGTAATTAGCTTCGCATTGCCTAAATTCGTTAATCCACTCCTTTCTCTTAGTCCCTTTTTAGCCCATGTTACAACCCAAGTGAAGTCCTCTTAATTATTATATGCACATTGCATTTTTAGTGGTGGAGAATCTGAGAGCCTTGTGAAGCATATGGTAGATTGCATCTTTAGAATGAGTCCTGAGTGAACCTATGCTATATTTCAAATACATCAGTGGGAGTGATTCATATTTCCCAAAAGTGACGTTCTACCGGTCGATTTCACCCCAATCAATTCCATGTGCTTGCATAATGTACTTTATAGTTCTTTAGGGGTGATCCAGTTGAATGTCGACCTTGCAGTCATATACTGCTTTGAAACCATTCATCTTCCCTTGATTTTAAAATGTTTTGCACACTACTTGGGGTTGTCGTCGATTGATATTCTTGCTTGTGATGTGCTATGAGTTGCCTAGTTTGAGGAGGTTGTTATGTTTTGGAGTCCTAGATGCATCTCCCCTTATTGGTTCTCTCTAATGTTTGCTTGAGGACAAGTAAAGGTTCAAGCATGGGGGAGAGATAAATGTCAAATTTGCATAGAATTTCATTAAGTGATTAGGAGTCCTTTTAGGGCGTTAGTATACATGATTATATGATTTAAGCCCTTGTTTCTGCTATTATGCTTGCTTTCGCCTATGTTTCATATTGTGTGCAGATTTTCACTTTATGATCCAAGTTATGTGAGTATAATGAAGATTTAGAGGCCTTGTAGATCAAAGAATATAGCAAAAGAGGCCCAAAAACAACCCACCCGAACAAACCGTGGATAGAACCACGGTTCATGGAGATCCAAGATAAGTAGCAGTCAAAAGAGGGAGAGCCACTAGGACTGAGGGTCCCATAGTCAGACCATGGTGGCCCCTGCTTCCCCGAGCGTGCTAGATTGTTTCGTGGCTATTCGTGTTCTATGCATGTATCAGGTTTAGAGACTTGATTTCAGTGATAAAAGCCATATTTTACTGCTTCATTCATCATCCTGTTCCATTACACTCTTCAACATTCATCATCTAGTTAGGATTTAGATTTGGATTAGAGGGAGTTGACAGCAAGTCGAAGGTGAAGATTTGCAAGGGTTTCGGGTCGGGTTTGCATCTACCTATACAAGCACGCATTGGCTCAGTAATTCCTCTCCCTTCTCTTCTCTTTTTTCTTTAGATTTTTATGCTTTTCATTTTAGTATTGATTTTTATGTTAAGTTTTGAATTATTAGTCTTAGAATTGAGTTGAATTCTTGTAATTGAACCAATTCTTGTTTTGATCCAAAAGTGTTTCAGATTTGTTGGGCTTATTCGATTGAATCTTAGACATTGAATTGCTAGTATGAAACTTGATCAACTTCTTACTTGTTTTAGACATTTGGTGAGGGATTGAAATGTGAAACTGGATGTTGCAAAACTAAGATTCGACTTAAGTGCGGGAGCATGAGAAAGACTCACTATATAAGAAACCCCAAAATTTGATAATCGCATTTCTAATAATCTTAGATTAATTAAAACCCCTTAAGAAATGGTAGTTGATAAGATTTAAGAATTTCATTCCATCTTAAAAGAGGGGCTTGATAAATTGATTATCGGTCTTGGAATTACCAGTCTAAAGAAGTGGTGTTTGCTTAATTCTTGAGTTGAAAAATTACTTGATTTGATTAAATTCTAAAGATTGTTTGCCTATTAGATTAGATAAGTAGCATAATTCAATTTCATTCTCAAATTTTGATTTGGTTAGCTTATCATGAGGGAATATATCCTGATAGCTTGAACTAGTCCCTATGGGAGACATTGTTGATTTGCTATAACACTACCATGTGCTTAGGGCTTTACCAAGTTAGTTTCCTGATTCTTTACTCGAACCATGGTCCTATTTTGTTAATTATTCAAGATTGTACAATAACAAAAAGGAAAGCATTATAGAGTGGAAGCTTGATCCCTGTTCTGACGAGAAGTAAGGGAAGGCATTCAAGTAGCAGGGCAAGCATCCTCCTAGGGTTCTTTTGTAACTAGTACAAAAGCATAAATGAAGCAAGAGATTCTGTAAGGAATGGTGCTTGAAACGAAAGTAGGAACGACTCGAGAAATAGGAGCAGCTGTGCAGTATGAATGAAATTAATATCCATGAACTCATTCAAGAAAGACCCAACCCCACCACCATCTTTAATTATTGTCGCTCCATGGAACATCTTCATTAGACCCTCCTGGTATGGCTGTATATTGGAAATAACATAGCAAAATAAAATAGGATGTTTTGGGAGACAATATCACCAAGTTCTTCTTTGATTATGTGAAAGAGAGAGCAATAGGCAACCATACTAGGGGTTGTAAAGAGGAAGATGGTCAACGGATTGATGATCAGGATGAATTAACTTATCATGTTGTGCAGTACTTCGATCCTGATACTAGACAACATATGTTAAATGTGCTATCACCATTTCGGAAACAGCTTACGCACGAGGATATTGAGCATTTGTCCTACCCCGTTACTGAAGAGGACGTAAGGTCCGCTGTCTTCGATATGAATGGATGGAAATCCCCTGGCCTGGATGGCATTCTAGTAATTTTGTGTCATAAATTATGGGAGATCATTACCAATGATGTCACCAAGGTAATTCTAGAAACACTTCACTCATGAAGGTTATTGAAGCAAATCAATCATACCTGTATTTATCTAATTCCTAAAATAACTAACCTAGGCTCCTTCAGTCAGTACCGCCCTATCAGTCTCTGCAATATTATTTACAAAGGGATTTCAAAATGCATCACTAACTGCCTCAAGAAAGTCATACCTTCCTTAACTAGCCATACCAAAATGCCTTTATACCATGATGACTCATAGGAGACAGTTGGCCTACTCATCCATTAACAACCTCACTGTATTAAACACAAGCGACGAGGATCCTCAGTTGGTGCTATAAAAATATATCTTAGCAAAGCTTATGACCGGCTAAAATCGGATTTCATTAAGGTAATTTTGAGGCAAGTGTCCTTCCTCGAAATGTAGATTTCTGTAATTATGAAAAGTATCACCACTGTCTTATATTCTATTCTAATCAACAGCAAACCATTTTCTGCATTTAAGCTAATGGCAGGCATACAACAAGGTGGCCCTTTCTCACCCTATATTTTCATCTTATGCATGGAAGTCCTTTCAGATCTATTTCTGCAAGTCCAATAGTATATGCAATGACTGGGTATTCAAGTTTTAGGAGACACCCCACCCTTTAATCACCTATTGCTTGCCAATGATGTAGTTTTTTTCACACCCATATGTCAACAGCCATGCCAAAAAATGCACCAATCATCGAGGAATTCTATAGGGCATCACGAGAGGTTATAAATATGGATAAATTATTTATATTTATCTCTTCTAATGCAAGGGAGACGCACAAGACTCTACTATAAAATATCTTTAGGATGAACATTGCTTTGTCCTTTAGGAAATACCTTGGAGTACCTGTGACCTTTGAGGCATCTAAAGTGAATGAACTTAAATTTCTAATTGAAAAAGTTCAGAGAAAACTCCAAGGCCAGAAGACTAAGTTCCTATCACCGGTAGGTCACCTACTGCTTATAAATAATGTAATGGGGACACAATGTTAACATATACTCTCGGTATATCAAGCACTAACAAGTATCCTTCAAAGAATCTCATCTTTGGTCATGGGATTCTTTTGGTCAAATCACAAGGTTACCTCTTCGCCCACTGGGTTAAAAAGGAACAATGTCAACAACCACGAGCCGAAAGAGGATTAGGGATATGGGATCTAAGAAAATGAAATCATGCATTATTAATGTGTCAAGCATGGAGAATCCATTCAAAACCCCATTTATTAATTGCCTAACTATATTAAGGTAAATATAGCACTCAGTCTCCTATTGACGCTGTATATTATGATTGTAAAGAGAATAATGCTTCGTGGGGACATAAAGGATTAGTCAACACAACTTCTAAATTCAGAGAAGGCGTACAATGGAAAATAAAAAATGGGCACACTGTTCGAGTGCTTGAAGACAGGTGGTGTCTCAAGGAAGTCATATGATTATGACCACAGGTAAATTCTAACTTCTGGATAGATCGACTTATAGTTGATTTGTCCAATACATCAAATCTTGGATGGGATTTGAGGAAGTTAGCCTATTTGTTTCCCTGCAAAGTAGCATGGAATATCCTTTTGTATCAAATTAGGCCAACACAAGAACATAATAGATTATCCTGGCCTTTAAGTCGTAATGGGGAGTATAATGTCCAGTCAGGGTATAAATGGTAACAAGTAATAACAAGTTAGACTTTGATCATAAAACATCCAAGGTATAGCAGATTATATGGATTATTCAAATCCCGAAGCAATGGAAAATTCTAATATGGAAGGTGTATCATGATGCCCTACCTATTGGAAGGAATAGACGCATTAGAAAAATAGGAAACAGTTACATCGGGCCTCAACATATAGGAATAAGTATCTTCGCGTCAGTCTTATGTAGCATCTGGCTTTTTAAAAATAAAGTTATATTCCAAACTATTCCAAGAAACCCATTTAAGTTAGTTGACATGTTACAAAATAGTTTACACACATTAACGAGCCTTAAAGAACCAGAGCTACAAGATAGTTGTTTGCAATACAACCCCACATGGCTAAGGTAAAGAGTTTACATTGTGTTATGGGGTCATGATCACCTATACCTTATAATCACCATCCATATTGCAAGCACATGGTCCAAAAAGCACCTTTGGGCGTTACTCAAGCTAGAAATGGAGATTTGAACCTAATGATGTATCAGGAGAGAACAAGACATAGATCGAGAATGCTTGTCATAGCCATCACAATAGAGAAGGCCCTTGACCTAGCTACTCAACACAGATGGACTGCAATTGAAATTTGGACGCATAACCTAGAGATACTCAAACTTCTAAACAATGAAAATGACATGCTAGTAGAGGTTATTCTGGTATTAGAATAATGTACTTCCTTTAAACAATGCTTTACCTATTGTATCTTTAGGAAGGTAAGTCGAGACCAAATCCAAACGGTTATGAACTCAGCTAAGCAAATTAGCAATCATTATATGTAGTGTTACAATTCTTGTATTACCCAACAGACGGGGAAAAAAAAAAGTGTAACCCAGTAATTCACGTTAATTTATGGGTAACCTAAATCAAGGATATTAGTTGATAATGTTTCACTTTAATTAGGTGACTAAATATATTTCATTTAAAAAGGCAATACCAGTAATCATTTTATTAGATATGGAAAATTAATAAGATAACATTCCTTATATCAAATATATGAAGATAGTCCCTATCCATTGCCTCAAGTGTGATGTTTAGCAAAATCATCTTCTTTTTAGGTGCCAAAAAGTTAATCCAAACAACACTCAAACAAATAGCTAATTTGAGTTCAAAAAGGCTAATTTTAATTAAAAAAACTCTAAGAAGGCAACGCCATATAATGCTTTAATGATAATAGTATAATCATATCCACAATAAAGTAGTTTCATAAATAGCAATAGTAGATCCCAAATTTTCATTTGACACTTTCCAATTATTGCACTTCACATATTTTACAGGTATTAAGTATTTATGATACGTGTCTACATTAGAATTTTCTAAGACTTTTCTATAGAATTTTAAATAATTTTTTGGACTAATGATAGTGAAGGATACCAGCTCTTGACACCTTTATTCGAGCTTGATAAATAATTGAGTGATTCACACTGCTGGCAATGGCATGTTAGAGAATTATACTTTCATTAACTTATAGGTGGTTACTACATTGCATATCTAGGGTAGTTAACTAGGATATTTTGCATCTGTATTTTGTATTTATTTTGTGGTGGAAGTTAGGTATATATACATATTTTTTGGGTATCTCAACCTTTGTTTTCTCCATTCATATGATCAAACCTGAGATTTCACTTCAAGAGAACAAGTGTCAAACCACTTCAACAACCATATGTTGGTAATAAAGTGCATGCCCAGATTTACCAGCATGTTTTAAAATTTTTGCAATCTGCCACCATTTTTTTTTTTTTTACCTTATTGCCACTATGTTTAGTATTTTGGAAAGAATACACTACCTAATTATTTGTTATTCCCAATCTACCATAAGGTATTAGCATTTTCCCCCAAATTTGTCATTGATGATGACAAGTTGTATAGTCACTTGATTTCACATTGGGAAAAAAAAAATAATACAGAACATAGTAACATTAATACAGTTTGTACAAAAATTTTAAATTTGATTGCATTTTTAGGCATAAATGCATGAGTTACTAGGTGTTTGTTGTCAGGAATGGAACCTTAGTAGAAAATTTGGCCTCACACATATAGACATTAAAGGAAGGAACGTTAGACAACTTAAAAAGGAAAACCTATATGCATTTAGGGGAAACCCACGAATGACAACATTAATGTATCCACTATAAAGAAAAGATAAATTGCAATTGAATCCACTCACAATACTATACATATCACTCTCACCTAGTTAGTGTTTGAACCACCTTCTGTTCTTGCGAATATATTTGTAACACCTTGTACACGTAAAAATGACATTTTGAATTTTATAAAATGTCCGATAATGAAACTTATGACCCAATCTGTGTATTTGGGGGCCGGTAGGACTAATCCTTAATTTAAGTCTTAAAGAAGAGAAATAAAACATAAAAGAAGAGATAGCCTGGCCCATATAGCGAGAGTAGCATAGAACCCGGCCGGGTTCTGGTTCGCCAATATCAGGGCAGAGTTGCCTGGAAAGAACCCGACCAAGATATTATGCTTCCTCCTATGCATCTAAATATCCTAGCTGGTAGAGGTTTAGTTGAAAAGGTGTAGTCAATTAGATTAATTCTATTGACAGATAACTTGGCCTCTCTTTTTATTTTTTAACCAACTCATCCTATCCTTTTTGGCCCTTAAAAAGGGACTCCCCCTCGGGTTAAAAACACGAGAAAAAATTAGAGAGAAATACACTGAACTAGAGAGAAGAATTGAGAAGAAAGACATTAAGAGCGAGAAATTGGATGATTAGAAAAAAGCTATCACTCTGCTAAGTTCCTGGATAAATTAGGTAGGTCATCCACCCAAGCTTGCTCTTCCTCTCTTTCTCTTTTCCCTGTTGATGTTTCATTTAATTAGTGTTGGGTTTCAAGCAAAAATGTAATCTTTGAATATATCAGTCCCTGCCCGCTCTAACTATTTAGATTGTTTCTTTGGGACGAACATTGCACATTTGGTTTTTATTACCTGATTTTATAGATCAGAATATGCTGCATTCTTGGTATTTAAATTGTAATTTAATCTTTTCCCCCTTTTGATTAATAGAGGTTGTCAGTCATGATGAGCAATATGGTGATATATTCCATCACGATATCATACCTTCGCTCCTAAATCTAGACCCTAGTTTGTGCTTATGGGATTCTAATGGTCCCTACTTTAGGGATTATTCCAGTGCCTTTTTGAAAACCTTTTTGAAAATGACTCTTTTTGTCCCTTTCGGTTTATGGTTTATTTAGAGAGAACATTTAGTTTGCAAGTCTTCCTAAAAACTCATTAATAACTATGCTCAACATTTTTTTCTATCTTTCTATTAAACCTTTTTCAGGCTAGGTAGAATAGGTTTGGGATCCTGATAGTAATGCTATGTGGACTAGAAGTTGGGCTCAGTTCTAGCCCAAGAACCTGGTCGGGTACATACATTAGGTTTATTGCCCAGTCTCTTGTATCAGACATGCCTTACTACCTGGAACCGGCTAGAAAATTGGGCCTTGTTCTGGCCCAAGAGCCTAGCTGAGTTCTTGGATCTGGGTTATGGCCAAGCTCTCTAGGCTAGGTCATCTATTTTATTGCAGTTTGATTCATTTTGCTGAAAATAAAAAAGAGACTGAGAAAAATAAAACTCAGCACCAAGTAGTTCTACCCATTTATGTGGGACTGCACTTAGGTTCTGAGTCATCATCCCTTATAGTGGCTACTCCATTGTAGAACTTTTTTTTAAAAAAAAAATTTGAGAATCAAAATGGAAAATCATTTTAATTACACTTGCATTAGGCGTCCTTGCATTAAAGGTGCTACTCTATCGGGATTAACAACATCTCTTAGTCAAACCCTGCTATTACCTACTCGGGAAAATAGTTCATTATTAAGTGGGCCTATTAGACTACCAACTAAGAAGATAATTGTTTCACTCACTCATAACACACTTCCCTTAATCCGCTTGATATACGGGAAAGCAGTCTAGTCTTGACATGCACTACATAGATGATAAAGCTTGGGTCCACGTAAAAGAACTATCGTAATCCTACATAAACCACTTATGACTTAGAAATTTGGATTAGGTTGGAATTCATATGCATGTGCGATATTGTAAATGTTTAGAACTCTAGTGGTCTTTCAATGACTAATCCATACCCAAAGACCCATGTATTAATACTTTAGAGTTTATAATGTGATCCTTGTGTTTAGTGACCCAGCTTATGAAAATGTTAGTCTGGCCCAGTTAAGGATGCATTCAGGTTTTAGACTTCTTAGATTATGACAAGTCCAAGTGTTTTGATCTTACATTATGAAAGGACCAACAGAGTTTGTTTGGTTTTTAGATCTTATATGCATCATAATATGAGGGTCGAAATCATTAGTCTAGACACAGGTTGCTTTACATCTAAAGGTCATTATCGGGTCTTAACACATCCATTGTAGGCTATCTACCACTGAAGAGTCATGTGTCTTTTGACCTTATCATGCATAGTTTATGAGTCCATCTACACGCCAAGCTCTATGCTGCAGCTTATTAAACCTTTAGAACCATGGTTCATTTTAAGTTGCATCTAATCATGCATTATAATTATAATGCAAATGTTTAGTTAAGACTTAGATATTTAATCTATGCATAAGTGCATGGTCCATGTATCATACATCCATTACCTTGGTTTAGGATCCATCCATGAGTCCACTTAGATGTATCCACATGCCTGAACTTGCCCATTTTAGGCAAATCAAATCAAAGTAATGCTTAGGTTCAGTATAGGTCCTTGATTTATCTTATATAAACTTAGAATTAACTTAGGCCTCCAAGTTAGCTGTCTAAGTCTAACCTAGAATCGAGTCTAAGGTAAGACTTGATTTCTTCTAAAACCAGAAACCTAAATCTGGCCTCTGAACCCTATCCCTTCTATCCTATCATAATTCTTTAAGCCCACCGAGCCATTATCTCTTTCTTGCTAAATTACAAGTCATTCACCATTTCCTTCAGCCCACATCCGTTGTTATTAACCTTTCATTGTCGGCATCACTCCTCTAAACCGTCACCCTATTGGTCATGGTAGGGAAGACTGAGAAGGTAGATGGGTAGAGTTCACAAATTAGGAGATTATTATTCTAAAAAGAAGCATGGGAAACTCCACCTGTGATATCAAAGTCCAAGTCAAAGTCCAACCCTTTACCGATCCAAATGGTAGGAAATGATAAAATGGCTTAGTTTATAAAAATGCTAGGAAGGATGCAAGCCAGGATGGTTAAAAGTGAAAAAAAGATGGAATTGATGGCCGTTAAACCTTTATCAAGGACACCCCAAGGGAAGATGGTGAGAAGCCTCATAATAAAGAAGGAGAAGGTGATGAAAAGGAGAAGCAGATGGCAAGAAGAAAGAAGAAGAATAGGAGAAAAGGATTTCCTGCAAGCCGATTTATGACTAGATCGCATAGAGTAATTACTCAAACAATCCTCAACGTTTAACAGCTATTAAACTAATTATAAGGGATTCACGTCAATCCTAAAAGGGAAATCACTCCGAAGATCACCATTACTAGATATCAAATCTCATGGGACTGAAAATCCTCAACACCATGTGGGAAATTTTATTGGTGTCATGACTTTAAAAGAATAAAAAAGGATATATACCACAATATTTTTCCTTGTACATTTGACAAGGATATAATGAGGTGGTATAACATTGTTGACCCACGAAGGTCATGAACTGGGATGATTAGTGTAAAAATTTCTGCGTCAGTATTTATGCAGTACTTACCTACCAATAACTCTTATAGGCATAGAATTAATCAAGCATGAGGAAAATAAAGACTTTTCCGACTTTCTTGCTTGATGGAGAGCAAAGGCCACACATACGGTGGACCAACCCTTAGGGGCTAATAAAGTGAGGTTGTTTATCAGGAACCTACAGCTCACATACAACACCACCTAAGTTTCATAACATGAGAAAACTTCATAACATTAAGGAATGTTGGCATGCTCATGGAGGAAGAGCGAGCTAAAGAAACATTCACAAAGGCTACTAGTAACTATATGAATAATCATTATAATAGGGATGAGAATGACAACGGTTCCACAAGCAAAGAGTTGCAAGCTCTCAACAATTACACTGAATGCACCCTAATTGGAATCACTTATACTCAAGCAGTAGACCACCTTCTTTCTAAGCACAAGATTGATCTCCTGTCAATTGGGGCCAAGACAAAGAGCACATAGAAGTCCAAGAACTAGACCCTTAGCAAATGTTGCAAACATCACCCAACACAGAGCCACGGTGCTAGATTGTTGGATCTTCAAGAATCAGCTAGAAAGCATGTTGAACTTAGGGTAGTTTCTCCTACTTAAGGTTGCTCAATAATGGCAGCAACCCACTTGGTTTACATGATAGCATTCTAGTATTTTCAAACCACCAAAGTAAAGTGTGGACCTATCTATAGATAGATTTAACTCCAAGGTCCATATACTGTTATATGTGTTTCGACTCTAAGGCAACTATAAAGAAAAGTCTCCATAAGAGGCCTTGAGTTATGTTAAGTTTAGAGGATATGATATATTAATAGGGCCGCAAGTGCACAATGGCATTATAGTAAATCAAGGTCGATCCCACAGAGACTAGGTTGATCTACTGGGTCATAATCCCTCAAGATAGGCTAAGCGAACCCAAGTTTGAGATTGAAATGTTAATAATAAACTATCTAATGAAATAGATAAAAATCAAGGAATTAAACAAGTCAAGCAATTTTTCCAATCCAAAATATCGATCTGGCACTTCTTCCTCTAATGGTTATTTTAAAACCGATAATGGAAGTTTTACAACCCTCTTTCAAGGACAAATGAAATACCTAAATCTAACCAATTACCATTTTTTAAGGGCCTTCCATTTATTTAGGTTCATTAAGCATATGCATATCAGATCAATGGTTTCTCAATCGGTGGGACTTTCTTAAGACTCCACACAATCAAGTCAAATCCTAGGATTTCAGTATTACATTTTACCTTTCAGTTCATCACCCAATACCCACAACATACAAGAAATTGATCAAGTTTCTCACAAGGTAATATGCATCTATGATTCGATAAAACAATCTAATAAATTCAAAAGCACCAAAGTTAACAATGCAAGATTGGGAAATAAACTAGAATTTGCATAAATCTAAGATCAAAACTACAAGTCTAAATCAAAATTGCAAAACTTGAAATCTAAAATAAGGGGAGAAAAGAAAGGAAGAGATAAGAATTGTTCAGTCAAAAATTACGCTTGAATCTGTCAATCGCAAACCTAGCACGGAATCCTTGCAAGATCTTACTTTGATTCTCATTCTCTCCCTCTATTGAATCTAAACTAATCTATAATCGTGGATGAGATGGTGGGTGATAAGACAGACCAAAGAGCAGCCAAAAATTACGCTTTTATGGGCAAACTCAAGGCTCCTAACAGCAAAAATGCACGGAATCTGAACTGCCACGAAGAAAACCAAGCTAGCCGAGGAAAAGGACCCCATTATGGCCTAACCATGGTGGCCTCTAGCAGGCCCGTTCTCATGATGATTCATTTGCTGTTTCTTCTGGTTCTTCTAAGATTGTGGCTCTAGCCACAGTTTGACTATATTAGGTGTCTTTGGGCCTCTTTCGCTATCTTCTTTGATCCACAAGGCCTCAAAATCTTCATTCTATTCACATAACCTGGCTCATAAAGTGAAAATCTATAAACACTATCAAAACAAGTGAAACCAAGCATAATAGTAGAAATAAGGGCATAAATCATACAATTAAGCATACTAATTCCCTAAAAACACATCAAAATGACGTTAAAATGATATGCTCTATGGGTAATTATCAAACTCCCCTATGCTTAAAATATTGCTTGTTCTCAAGCAAACACTAAGGAAAATGAACAAGGGGAGATACATCTAAGACTCATAACATAACAACCTCCTTAAAGTAGGTAAGTCATAGCATATCACAAGTAAGAGTAACAATCAATGGCAACCTCAAGTAGTGTAAAACATTTCAAAACTAGGAGGAGAAGAAGGTTTTTGAAAAAGTATAAAACCATAAGCTTGATATCAAATTTGATCACCTCCAAAGAACCATAAAGTATTTCATGCAAGCACAAGAGATTGTAGAGCTAAATAGACTGGTAAAACCTCACTTTTAGGAAATGTGAATCACTTCCGCTCATATGTTTGAAATATAGCATAAATTCACTCAAAACTCATTTCAAAGATGTAAACTATCATACGCTTGATAAGATTCTCAAATCCTCTACCAATAAATTGCAATGTGCACAAGATAATCAAGAGGACTTTATATAGGTTGTAATGTAGGCTAAAAAGAGGTAAGGGAAAGGAGATGACAAATGAATTTAGGCAATGTAGACCTACTTAGCCAAGCGACTAGGGAGCAACCAATCAAAGCATCAATTAACCATTAAGTTCCCAACACTCTAAACCCCAACAATTTAATGAACATACCCCAATGAATAACATAGGTAATGAGTTGACAAAGAAAGGAATAGAAGCTATTTACATATCCAAGGCCAATCACTTATTCAATTTCTTTTTTATTTTTTTAATGATTCTCTCTTTTTTTTCTCTCTCTTTTTTCAGCACAACTTTTGTTTCTTTTTTTCTTTTTTTTTGGGAAATGAAACAAAAATTTTAATTATTGAAAGGCATAAGATCACTAACTATCAACTTACAACCGAATACATATATATACAACCCAAACAAGTGGGAATCAAAGAAAATGCTCAACATCATCAGTCTCTTAACAAACCAACATACCGAAGCCACCTCAAACTCAATTATCCTTAAAACCACCCCCTACGCAGATGAAGTGATGCTCCATAGACTTGGCTTAAAGGTTAGGAACGTCTGTGTGGCCAACGGCTAATATGAAGTGATCACAACAAAGAAGGATATGAGCTCAAAACAGCCAGCAAAGGGACTAAATATGTAATACAAGTGTAGGCTATTTGGCTATATAACTAAAATGACTAAAGAAAGAAATGTCTCTATCATATCATCAACTATGCACATGCTAATGTGGTTTTGAACAAGAGTCAAGGCAAGTTCTAGAGATGCAATATGAAAGAGTCATACACATGAAAGAAATTGAAACTAAATATAACTAACTAGTCCAAAAGGCTCAAAGTCTCACGAACGTCTACTAAAGTCTCAATTAGCTTATAAAATGACTCTTATATACCAACATTGCTGACGATTCCAAGGGATAACACAGTTCTAAAAGAAGACAGGGGTCAAAATAAGAAATATTCATAAAACCATCACAAATTTTAGCACTAAAGAGGGGTTACACATTAAAAGGTACTCAAACTTATGAAAGCCATTTTGCCTAAACAAAAGCATCATTAAAGGTTATCTCAAAGCAATCACACCATCCACATATGCAATGCTAAATGCAAACCTAAAATGTAATTAAATGTAAAACACTAATTGTAATGCCCCGACCCCTCTCGGTCGCTGGTTGTACTAATAATGGCTTCAAGGATCGTCAACTGACCCCACAAATCACCACAAGTCTTTCTAGCGTGCTTCGCCCTTACTCACACGCTACCTGGGAGACTTTCCAGGAGGTCACCCATCTCGAGATTGCCCCCCAACAAGCACGCTTAACTTAGGAGTTCTTAAGAATGGTCTTCCCGAAAAAAAAAAGTGCTCCTTTTGGGGATATAAGTAGTCACTTCGATGCTTTTAAGCCACACTTTGGGTGTTACAATCACCCCCACTTGAAGCGCACAACATCCTCGTTATGCCTCACTAATCGACCAACTTACGAGTCCTCTTGACCGGCGGTCCACACCCAATATCTTTGCACCACTAGGTGATTGCCTATGAGCTCTCTATCCACTGGCGCAAGCTTACGGCTGCGGGTCAGTTCTGATACTGTCTGCAATACCCCAACCCCTCTCGGTCTCGAGCCTTACCTATAATGGCTTCAAAGATCGTCAACTGGCCCCACAAATCACCATAAGCCTTTTTAATGTGCCTTGTCCTCGCTCACACGCCGCCAGGAAAACTTCCCAGGAGGTCACCCATCCCAAGATTGCTCCCCACCAAGCACGCTTAACTGTGAAGTTCTTAAGGGTGGGCTCCCCGAAAAGAAAGATACACCTTTGGTGATATAAGTAGTCACATCGATCCTTTTAAGCATACTCGGAGCGTTATAGTAATGCATGCAAAAAAGAAACCTCATATGCTCTAACATGTATACAAACTAATAACCAAAACAGAAAGCATAGAAACTACCATTCCTACATGCTTAGATAAAGCATTATTATCCAAGGGAAAGAAAGGAAGGGAAGGGAAAGGGAAGAAAACATAATGATCTCACCAGGTTAGGTGCTAAGGGCACCCAAGCTAAGGCCTCCTTGTAAACGGGGCAAATGGAGCATCAGCCACTCTATCACAACTTTACGTCTCAACCTATTAAATTAGATGTCGTTAAAGCACGCAGGAGCTTATCAAACTCCTGGGACCACAATTAAGCAAGTCTTCTAGGTTTATACAATAAGGATCAATGGAGGGATCATACCCTCTAAAGTAACCTAGGGACACATAATCATTAACATTCCCACCAAGCATACTAAACAGGTTATCCTCATAGTCCAAATCAATATTAGTATCATAAATCATAGGATTACCAACAGGCTCAACAATGCAATATTCAGGGGAAGGAGAGGGTAATGAATAAATCGGTGAAACATGGGAATGATCAATGGTATTGGCGGAAACAATATTATTAAAATCAAGGCTAGGAAAATCCTTATGCACAAACACATCACGTGACCCCTCTACAGGAGTCTCAACTAGATAATTTAGCTCCTCTAAAGTATTTTATGACTCAAAACATGCATCAACAATACTAAACCTAGCAACTCCGCCAAAAGGCTCACCCATCTTAAGCCCCGTGCATTGAACTAAAGGAAAGGACGAATCAAGTAAGGTCAGAACAACATTCGTATTATCCCGGGTGATACAAAGTCCGTAGAGCACAACATGCATAATAAGAACACCAACATATATCGTGGTTCGAAGAATTACAAAATCACGCCAAAAGGGGCATAGCAAGATCTAGCATAAAGTGCACAAGGATTAGGAAATGAATATTTAGAAACACAACTAGCCTTCTCAAAGTCAAATGAATCCCAAGCAATCCACTCAAGCAAACACCATGCCTTAACAACACTTTTACCATAAAAACCCTAATACTCTAAAAGAACTTGGGTTTTACTATTCACATCCTTATCAACAATGACTAAAATTTCGCATTTACCGACAAAATGGCCACATTGAGCAAGAAAGACATTTAAACGCATAAAATACTTCCAAAATAATTCGCGCTCGAATTGTGGGAAATAGTAAAATGCCATCGTTTTTTTCTACCTCAAAAAATTTTATCTCTTTCGTTTTTAAATTCCAACTTTTTTTGAAATTTTTATTTTTTGGTTTTTTTTCAAAGATAAACAAAATGCTTAGTCAAACCTATTGAGGAAAACCCAATATTCGACACTAGTTTCCGAGAACAGCGCCAAAAACTTGATAGGGCCACAAGCGCATGGTGGAGTTGTAGCAAATCAAGGTCGATCCCACACAGACTATGTTGATCTACTAGGTTATAATCCCTCAAGATAGGCTAAGCGAACCAAAGTTTGACATTGAAATGTTAATAATAAGCTATCTAATATAATGGATAAAAATCAAGAAATTAAACAAATCAAGTAATTTTTACAATCCAAAATTTCAAACTAGCACTTTTCCCTGTAATGGTTATTTTAAAACCGATAATCGAAGTTTCACGACCCTTTTTCAAGGTGAAGTGAAATTTGTAAATCTAACCAATTACCATTTCTTAAGGGCTCTCGATTTATTTAGGTTCATTAAGCATGTGATTATCAAATCAATACTTTCTCAATCGGTGGGACTTTCTCAGGACTCCACATAATCAAGTCAAATCCTAGGATCCCGATATTAGATTTCACCTTTCAATTCATAAGCCAATACCCACAATGAGAAATTGACCAAGTTTGTCGCAAGGCAATAAGCATCTACGATTCGATAAAACAATCCAACAAATTCAAAAGCATCAAAATTAATAATGCAGGATTGGGCAACAAACTAGAATTTGCATAAATCCAACATCAAAACTACAAATCTGAATCAAAATTGTAAATCATGAAATCTAAGATAAGGGGAGAAAAGAAAGGAAGAGAGAAGGATTGCTCAGCCAAAAATCGCGCTTGAATATATCAATTGCAAACTGTGCATGGAATCCCTGCAAGATCTCACTTCAATTATCTCTCTCCCTCTATCTAATCAAAACTAATCTATAATGGTGGATGAGATGGTGGGCGATAGGTGGCCTCCCAAGAGCACCCAAAAATCGTGCTTTTATGGGTAAACTCAAGGCTCCTAACGGCAGAAACGCACGGAATCGGAACTACCGCGAAAAAAACTGAGCGAGCTGAGGAAAAGGTTCCCATCACGGCTGTAGGCCCCACCACAGTTTAACCATAGTGGCCTTTGGTAGGCCCATTCTCACGATGATTCATTTGTTGCTTCTTCTGGATCTTCCTAGACCGTGGTTCTGGCCACGATTTGACTATATTAGTTGTCTTTGGGCCTCTGCTATTTTCTTTGCTCCAAAGGGGCTCAAAATCTTCATTCAATTCAGATAACTTGGCTCTCAAAGTGAAAATCTACAAAACTATGACAACAAGTGAAACCAATCATAATAGTAGAAATAAATGTATAAATCGTATAATTAAGCATATTAATCTGCAAAAAACGCATAAAAATGACCCTAAAGTGATACGCTCTATGGGTACTTATCAAACTTCCCCATGCTTGAAACATTGCTTGTCCTCAAGCAAACACTAAGGAAAATGAACAAGGGGATATGCATCCAAGATTGAGAACATAACAGCCTCATTAAAGTAGGCAAGTCATAGCATATCGCAAGCAAGAGTAACAATCAACGGCAACCCCAAGCAGTGCAAGAAATTTCAAAATTAGGAGGAGAAGAAAGTTTTTAAAAAAGTATTAGACCGTAAGCTTGATATCAGACTTGATTAACCCTAGAGAACCATAAAGCATTTCATGCAAGCACAAGAGATTGTAGCACTAGATAGACTTGTAGAACCTCACTTTTGGGAAGTGTGAATCACTCCTACTCTTGTATTTGAAATATAGCATAAGTTCATTCAACACTCATTCTAAAAATGCAAACTACCATTATGCTTGACAAGATTCTCAAATCCTCCACCACTAAAATGCAATGTAAACATGATAATCAAGTGGACTTTATATGGGTTACAACGTAGGCTAAAAAGGGGGAAGAGAAAAGAGTGGACAAATAAATTTGGGCAATGTAGACCTACTTAGCCAAGTGACTAGGAAGCAACCAATCACGGCACCAATTAACCATTAAGTTCCCAACACTCCAAACCCCAACAATTTAATGAACATACCCCAATGAATAACATAGGCAATGAGTTGACAAAGAAAGGAATTCAAGCTACTTATACATCCAATACAAATCACTTATTTAATTTCTTTTTCTTTTTTTCTTATGATTTTCTCTTTCCTTTTCTCTCTCCTTTTTTTAGCACAACTTTTGTTTCTTTTTTTTCTTTTTTTGGGGGAAATGAAACGGAAATTGCAATTATTAAAAGGTATAGGATCATTAACTATCAACTCACGACTGAATACATATATATATATATATAATCCAAACAAGAGGACATCAAAAAAAAAAAAAAACCTCAATATCATCAATCCTTCAACAAACTTACATACCAAAGCCACCTTAAACTCAATTATCCCTAAAACTACCCACTACATAGATGAAGTGATACTCCATAGACTAGGGATAAAGACTAGAAATGTGTGTTTGACCAAGGGCTAATATGAAATGATCACAACAAAGATAGATATAAGCTCAAAGCGGCTACCAAAGGGAGTAAACATGTAATACAAGGGTTAGCTATTTGGCTATGTGGCTAAAAGGACAAAAGAAAGAAATGCCTCTAGCATATCATCAACTATGCACATGCTAATGTGGTTTTGAACAAAAATCAAGGCAAGTTCTAGAGATACAATATGAAACAGTCACATACTTGAAAGAAATTAAGATTAAATATAATGAATTAGTCCAAAAAGGCTCAAAGTCTCACAGACATCTACCAAAGTCTTAATTAGCTTGTAAAATAACTTTCATCTACCAACATTAGTGCTAACGATTCTAAGGGATAAGAAAGTTCTCAAACAAGACAAGAGTCAAAACAAGAAATATTTATAAAATCTTCATAAATTTTAGCACCAATAGGGATTACACATCAAAAGTTACTCAAACTTATGAAAGCTATTTTGCCTAAACAAAAGCATCATTAGAGGTTATCTCAAACCAATCACACCATCTGCACATGCAATGCTATATGCAAACCTAAAATGCAACTAAATCCAAGACACTTATGCATTAAAAAGAAACCAAAAACTGTATGCTCTAACAAGCATGCAAACTAATAATCAAAATAGAAAGCATAGAAACTACCCGTCCCCTATGCTTAGATAAAGCATTATTATTCAAAGGAAAGAAAGTAAAAGAACGGAGAGGAGACAAAACATAACAATCTTATCAGGTTAGATACTAAGTGCACCTAAGCTAAGGCCTCCTTGAAAATGGAGCAAATGGAACATCAGCCACTCCATCACAACTTCAAGACTCGACCCGTTAAACTAGATGCCATTAAAGCACGCAGGAGCTTATCAAACTCCTGGGACCATAATTTAGAAAATAAAAGTAAAAGGTAATAACGAAAACCACACCAAAGACAATAAGTATCCCCTTTAACCTTATCAATGGCCTCAAAAAAATCATAGAAAGGATTAAAGAATGTAGTCCATGTGACGTTCTTAGGTAAGTCTCCTAGGCATATACAATAAGGATCAATGGAGGGATCATACCCTTTAAAGTAACCTAGGGACACACAATCATCAGCATTCCCACCAAGCATACTAGAAACGTTATCCTCATAGCCCAAATCAATATTAGTATAATAAATCATATGATTACCAACGGGCAAAACAATGTAATACTTAGGGAAAGGAGAGGGTAATAAATAAATAGATGAAACATGGGAAAGATCAATGGAATTAGCGAAAACAATATTATTAAAATCAAGGTTACGAAAGTCCTTATGCACAAACACGCCACATGACCCTTCCAAAGGAGCCTCAACTAGATAATTTAGCTCCTCTAAAGTATTTTATGACTCAAAACATGCATCAACAATACTAAACCTAGCAACTCCCCCAAAAGGCTCACCCATCTTAAGCCCCGTGCACTGAACTAAAAGAAAGGACGAATCAAGTAAGGTCAGAACAACATTCGTATTATCCCGGGTGATACAAAGTCCGTAGAGCACAACATGCATAATAAGAACACCAACATATATCGTGGTTCGAAGAATTACAAAAATCACGCCCTTTAAAGTAAGACTCACCCACCCCAAGCCTCGTGCACTGAGCTAAAGGAAAGGACAAATCAGGTAAGATCATAATAACATCAATATTGTCCTAAGGTGATACAAAGTCAATAGAGCACAGCATGTATGATAAGAACACCAATGTATATTGTGATCCGAAGAATTACACAAATCACACTAAAAGGGGGCATAATAACATCTAGCATAAAATGCACCAGGATCAAGAAATGAATGTTTAGAAATATAACTAGCTTTCTCAAACTCAAATGAATCCCAATCAATCCACTCAAGCAAATACCATGCCTCATTAACACTGTTACCATGAAAACCCTAATCCTCTAAAAGAGCTTGGGTTTCACCATTCACACCCTCGTCAACAATAACTAAAATTTTCCATTTACCTACAAAATAGTCAGATTGAATCAGAAAGACATTTAAACACATAAAATACTTCCAAAATAATTCGCACTCGAATTGTGGGAAATAGTAAAATGCCATCGTTTTTTTTTCTCCTCAAAAAATTTTATCTCTTTCTTTTTTAATTTTTAATTTTTTATAAAAAATTTTTATTTCGTGGTTTTTTTTCAAAGAAAAACAAAATACTTAGTCAAGCCTATTGAGAAAAACCCAATATTCGACACTAGTCCCCGGCAATAGCGCTAAAAACTTGATGGAACCACAAGCGCACGATGGTATTGTAGTAAATCAAGGTCGATCCCAAAGAGACTAAGTTGATCTACTGGATTATAATCCCTCAAGATAGGCTAAGTGAACCAAAGTTTGAGATTAAAATGTTAATAATAAAGTATCTAATGTAATGGATAAAAATCATTAAACAAATCAAGCAATTTTCCCCATCCAAAATTTGAAACTGGCACTTTTCCCTTTAATGGTTTTTTAAAAACCGATAATCAAAGTTTCACAACCCTCTTTCAAGGTGAAGTGAAATATCTAAATCTAACCAATTACCATTTCTTAAGGGCTCTTGATTTATTTAGCTTCATTAAGTATGTGATTATCAAATCAATGGTTTCTCAATCGGTGGGACTTTCTCAAGACTCCACTCAATCAAGTCAAGTCCTAGGACCCCAATATTAGATTTCACCTTTCAATTCATCACCCAATACCCACAACATGCGAGAGATTGACCAAGTTTCTTGCAAGGCAATAAGCATATATGATTCGATAAAACAATCCAACAAATTCAAAAGCATCAAAGTTAACAATGCAGGATTAGGAAACAAACCAGAATTTACATAAATTCAAGACCAAAACTACAAATCTAAATCAAAATGGCAAAGCATGAAATCTAAAATAAGGAGAGAAAAGAAAGGAAGACAGAAGAATTGCTCAGCCAAAAATCACGCTTGAATCTGTCGATTGCAAACAGTGCATGGAATCCCTACAAGATCTCACTTTGATTCTCTTTCTCTCCCTCTATCTAGTCTAAACTAATCTATAATGGTGGATAAGATGGTGGGCGATAGGTAGCCTCCTAAGAGCAGCCAAAAATCGTGCTTTTATGGGCAAACTCAAGGCTGCTAATGGTAGAAATGCACGGAATCTGAATACAGCGAAGAAAACCAAGCGAGCTGGGGAAAAGGTCCCCACCACGGTCTAACCGTGGTGGCCTCTGGCAGGCCCGTTCTCACGATGATTCATTTGCTGCTTCTTCTGGATCTTCCTAAACCGTGGTTGTGGCCACAGTTTGACTATATTAGGTGTCTTTGGGCTTCTTTTGCTATCGTCTTTGATCCACAAGGTCTCAAAATCTTCATTCTATCCACATAACTTGGCTCACAAAGTGAAAATCTGCAAACACTTTCAAAACAAGCGAAACCAAGCATTATAGTAGAAATAAGGGCATAAATCGTACAACTAGGCATATTAATCCCCTAAAAAAGCATCAAAATGACCGTGAAATGATATGCTCTATAGATACTTATCAAACAACCCCATGCTTGAAACATTGTTTGCCCTTAAGCAAACACTAGGGAAAACGAACAAAGGAAGATACATCTAAGACTCAGAACATAACAACCTCCTTAAAGTAAGCAAGTCATAACATATTGTAATCAAGAGTAACAATGAATGACAACCCCAAGTAGTGCAAAACATTTCAAAATTAGGAGGAGAAGAAGTTTTTCAAAAAAGTATAAGACTGCAAGCTTGATATCAGATTTGATCACCCCTAAAGAACCATAAAGCATTTTATGCATGCACAAGAGATTGTGGAGCTACATAGACTGGTAAAACCTTAATTTTAGGAAATGTGAATCACTTCCACTCATGAGTTTGGAATATAGCATAAGTTCACTCCAAACTCATTCCAAAGATGCAAACTACCATACACTTGACAGGACTCTCGAATTCTCCACCGCTAAAATGGAATGTGCATAAGATAATCAAAAGGACTTTATATGGGTTGTAATGTGGGCTAGAAAGGGAGAAGGGAAAGGAGTGGATAAATGAATTTGGGCAATGTAGAGCTACTTAGCCAAGCGACTAGAGAGCAACCAATCAAAGCACCAATTAATCATTAAGTTCCCAACACTCCGAACCCTAACAATTTAATGAACATACCCCAATGAATTACATAGGAAATGAGTTCACAAATAAAGGAATTCAAGCTATTTACACATCCAAGGCCAATCAGCTATTCAATTTCTTTTTCTTTTTTTTAATGATTTTCTCTTTTTTTTCTCTCTCTCTTTTTTTAGCACAACTTTTGTTTCTTTTTTTTCTTTTTTTTGGGAAAATGAAAGGAAAATTGCAATTATTGAAAGGCATAGGATCACTAACTATCAACTCACAACCGAATACATATATATACAACCTAACCAAGACGAAATCAAAGAAAATGCTCAATATCAATCAATCCCTTAACAAACCAACATACCAAAGCTACCTTAAACTTAATTATCCCTAAAACCACCCACTACATAGATGAAATGATGCTCTATAGACTTGGGTTAAAGGTTAGGAATGTATGTTTGGTCAAGGGCTAATATGAAGTGATCACAACAAAGATAGATATAAGCTTAAAGCGGCTAGCAAAGGGAGTAAACATGTAATACAAGGGTAGGCCATTTGGCTATGTGGCTAAAATGACCAATGAAAGAAACGCCTCTGTCATATCATCAACTTTGCACATGCTAATGTGATTTTGAACTAGAGTCAAGGCGAGTTCTGGAGATGCAACATGAAAGACTCATACACATGAAAGAAATTAAGACTAAATATAATGAGTTAGTCCAAAAAGGCTTAAAATCTCACAGACATCTATCAAAGTCTCAATTAGCTCATAAAATGACTCTTATGTACCAACATTAGTGCTAACGATTTCACGGGATAACAAAGTTCTCAAAAAAGACAAGGGTCAAAATAAGAAATATTTACAAAGCCTTCATCAATTTTAGTACCAATAGGGATTACATATCATAAGTTACTCAAACTTATGAAAGCTATTTTGACTAACCAAAAGCATCATTGGAGATTATCTCAAACCAATCATACCATCTGCACATGCAATGCTATATGCAAACCTAAAATGCAACTAAATGCAAAACATTAATGCATACAATAAGAAACCTAAAACTATATGCTCTAACAAGTATGCAAACTAATAACCAAAATAGAAAGCATAGAAACTACCCTTCCCCCATGCTTAGATAAAGTATTATTATTCAAAGGAAAGAAAGTAAGAAAAGGAAAAGGAAACAAAATATAACGATCTCATCAGGTTAGGTGCTAAGTGCAACTAAGCTAGGGCCTCCTTGCAAACAGGGCAAATGGAGCATCAGCCACTCCATCACAACTTCAAGACTCGACCCGTTAAATTAGATGCTGTTAAAACACAGGAGCTTATCAAACTCCTGGGACCATAATTTAGAAAATAAAAGGTAAAAGGCAATAACGAAAACCACACCAAAGACAATAAGTATCCTCTTTAACCTTATCAATGGCCTTGGAAAAATCACAGAAAGGATTAAAGAATGTAATCCATGTGATGTTCTTAGGCAAGTCTCCTAGGCATATACAATAAGGATCAATGGAGGCATCATACCCTCTAAAGTAACCTAGGGACACATAATTATCAACATTTCCACCAAGTATACTAAACAGGTTTTCCCCATAGCCCAAATCAATATTAGTATCATAAATCATATGATTACCAACGGGCTCGACAATGTAATACTCAAGAGAAGGAGAGGGTAATGAATAAAGAGGTAAAATATGGGAACGATCAATGGTATTGGCGAAAACAATATTATTAAAATCAAGGATAGGAAAGTCCTTATGCACAAACACATCACGTGACCCCTCCAAAAGAGTTTCAACTAGATAATGCATGTCCTTTAAAGTATTTTCTGACTTAAAACGTGCATTAACGACACTAAACCTAGTGACTCTCCCCAAAAGGCTGACCCACCTTAAGCCCTGTGCACTGAGCTAAAGGAAAGGACAAATCTGGTAAGGTCAGAACAACATCAGTATTGTCCTAAGGTGACACAAAGTCAGTAGAGCACAACATGTATATATAACAAGAACACCCATGTATATCGTGGTCTGAAGAATTACAAAAATCACACCAAAAGTGGGCATAATAAGATCTAGCATAAAATGCACAAGGATCAGGAAATGAATATTTAGAAATATGACTAGCCTTCTCAAACTCAAATGAATCACAAACAATCCACTCAAGCAAATACCATGTCACATCAGCACTTTTACCTTAAAAACCCTAATACTCTAAAAGTGCTCGGATTTCACTATTCATACCCTCATCAACAATGACCAAAATTTTCCATTTACCCACAAAATAGCCACATTGAGCAACAAAGATATTTAAACGCATAAAATACCTCTAAAATAATTCATGCTTGAATTGGGAAAAATAGACAAATGCCATCGTTTTTTTTTTCTCAAAATTTTTATCCCTTTCTTTTTTAACTTCCTATTTTTCAAAAAAAATTTTGTTTCTTTGTTTTTTTTCAAAGAAAAACAAATTGCTCAGTCAAACCTATTGAGAAAAACTCAATATTCGACACTAGTCCCTGGTAACAGCGTCAAAAACTTGATAGGGCTGCAAGCGCATGGTGGCGTTATAGCAAATCAAGGTCGATCCCACAGGGATTAGGTTGATCAATCACTCAAGATAGGCTAAGCGAACCCAAGTTTGAGATTGAAATGTTAATAATAAACTATCTAATGTAATGGATAAAAATCAAGGAATTAAACAAACCAAGCAAGTTTCTCGATCCAAAATATCAAACTGGCACTTTTTCCTCCAATGGTTATTTTAAAACTGATAATCGAAGTGTCACAACCTCTTTCAAGGTGAAGTGAAATACCTAAATTTAATCACTTACCGTTTCTTGAGGGCTCTTGATTTACTTAGGTTCACTAAGCATACGATTATCAAATCAATGGTTTCTCAATCGGTGGGACTTTCTTAAGACTCCATACAATAAAATCAAATCCTCGAATTTCGATATTAGATTTCACCTTTCAGTTCATCACCTAATACCCACAACATGCAAAAAATTGATCAAGTTTCTCATAAGGCAATAAGCATCTACGATTCGATAAAACAATCTAACAAATTCAAAAGCACCAAAGTTAATAATGCATGATTGGAAAATAAGCTAAAATTTGCATAGATCTAAGATCAAAACTACAAATCTAAATCAAAATTGCAAAACATGAAATCTAAAATAAGGGGAGAAAAAAATGGAAGAGAAAAGAATTGCTTAGCCAAAAATTACGCTTGAATCTGTCAATCGCAAACCCAGTATAGAATTCTTGCAAGATCTCACTTCGATTCTCTTTCTCTCCCTCTATCTAGTCTAAACTAGTCTATGATGGTGGATGAGATGGTGGGTCATAAGACAGCCTCCCAAGAGTAGCCAAAAATCGTGCTTTTATGGGTAAACTCAAGGCTCCTAACTACAGAAACGCACGGAATCCAAACTACCGTGAAGAAAATCAAGCGAACCGGGGAAAAGGTCCCCACTATGATCTGACCGTGGTGGCCTCTCGCAGGCTCGTTCTCACGATGATTCATTTGCTGCTTTTTCTGAATCTTCCTAAACGGTGGTTCTAGCCATAGTTTGACTGTATTAAGTGTCTCTGGACATCTTTTTCTATCTTCTTTAATCCATATGGCCTCCAAATCTTCATTCTATTCACATAACTTGGCTCACAAAGTGAAAATCTGTAAACACTATCAAAACAAGCGAAACCAAGTATAATAGTAGAAATAAGGGCATAAATCATATAATTAAGCATATTAATCCCCTAAAAATGCATCAAAATGACTCTAAAATGATATGCTCTATGGATACTTATCATATGTCTTAATCAAGGGCCATGCCTAGCTTATAGCCATATATTAAGCTACTTTCTTCTCTTTTCCATCATAAGTCCGAGTTTGATGTAGTCTTAGCTCATTAATAAAATCATTCCCTCTATGTGTTCTTTTGTCTTGGATAGAATGATCTTGTTCTATGATGAATCCAGGATGTAAAAAAAGGAAAAAGAAAAAAAAAGAGGAGGCTAGCTTGAAAATCGCATAACGTGCGCTAAATAAAAGGAAACGAATAAAATAAAATAAAAAAGAGACTTAAGATGTTAATCCATCATCTTAAAAAGAGAAAATTAGAAATTTCTTTATAGTATGTCATATAGCTTTAATGGCCAAGCCTGATATATGAGGCCTCCTTTGGTAACCTACATTAATGCCTTAGTTAAATCTGATAAGTTGCCACTAGGAACCTATTTGAACCTTTGAAGAGATTATTTCTTTTGTGACTATATCTAACCCAAAGAGGGAGTAGTCATGTGTCCTGGGTGACATTAAAATCAATAGTCAAAAAAGAGAGGTCAAACCAAATGGTCCCGCCCAAGGAGGAAAAAAGAAGAGAAAAGAAAAATTAGAGAGAGAGAGAGAGAGAGAGAGAGAGAGAGAGAGAGAGAGAGAGAGGGAGAGGAGAATGGAAAAATAACTTTAAAAAAAGAAGAATAAAAGAAATTACTGATTCAGACTAACTTCGCCATCCATGCGTACTTGAGGATTTCATAAGGTTTACTTGAGCCTTCACGCTGATTCCCTTCCTTTGACACCCTAGCCGTAACGCCTTCCTTAAAAAGTCCTCCTGGAGGTGTCCCATCTTTAACCTGCATGTTCTTACTCCCGAACTATAACTAGCCTTATTCTATATTAGATACATATGTCATATCTTTTAGGCCTGGCAATGGATACTCTTTTCTATGAAGAAACATCTCAACCAAGTCCTTTGCTCCTTGAGAAAGAGAGAGAGAGAGGGGGGGAAAGAGAGAGAGAGAGAGAGAGAGAGAGAGAGAAATATAAAGAGGGGTTGGTCCGAAAACATGAAAAGGCAGGCGAGGCAAAAAAAGAGCAGAAATAAAACCTTGGGTTTTGAGGATAGAGAAGCATTCTATTGCCTACTCCTATGAAATTAGACTTGGACAAACCATTCACTTACTTAACTAATTTTTCCTAATTATGAGAGCATCTAATCTAATCTCCATTCCAAAATTCAGGACTCTTTGTCTTAAAATCAAGAGTGGATACTTACTCTATATTCCTAGTCTTTCTAAGTGGACACTTACATATTATGTAAGACAAGGGCTCCCCTACATTTCTCTTAGCAGTTAGGGCTTCTATCATGGTAAACATTTTCCGACAATGAGAACCATATTCTGAACTAAACTAGAGATTACTCCCCGCATCACTAGCAAAAGCATATTTGTCAACTACACCTCTACACATCTAAGGCTTATGTTATAACAAATAGAAACTGGGGGCTTCCTCAGAACAAGAACACTTCATGAAAAATTAAAGCTTACTCCTTCATTAAAAAGAAAGATTTTCTATCCTTGGTATCTTATACCTCATGACGTAACCTAACCCCCTAATCACTTTTTTTTCTTTTTTAACCTCTCATCCTATGGTACGTTGTAGTTTAAGTTACAGGACAACACTGTGCCTAATCCATATGTCTCTTATACATTAATATGTCCTTATCCAATAGAGTCCAAATTTACAATAAGACATCACCTACTTGCATACGACGTCAGTTTATCATAAGTCAGCAAAGTCAACATAATTAAGTCCACATAGTCGGTATACATGCATAGTCCAAACTAAACTAGTGAGCGCATCTGCACTAGCTTATTTATTAGCCACCCTCTACCTTGATGACTTGGGAATCCTAGTCCAAAGAAGTGCATATCTAGGCATGACAATAACCTACAGGAAGGGCACATAACCCTGTTTAGCTATGAATATACATCAAAGTTGTTTAAGATTACATCAAGAACTATCATAGAAGACATTTATACTTTGACTCTCACCTCAATCAGGCACAGTCAAAGTAGGGGCTCTATCCTCACAGTGGTCTTTATAAGCATTATCGCTCTTGGGCAATTCACCCACATCCTTATAAGCATTATCGCTCTTGGGCAATTCACCCACATCCTTATAGAAAGAACATCAAACCAACGTCAGGTTATTAGGTAACTAAACATAGTGGACATCTCAACCTCTTTATCATACAGCATCTCAATATCCAGGACATTTAGCAAGCTCCCATAAGGACATGGTGTCGACACCTGAGTGGCAAAAAGTCAAACTTAAATCATCTCACTGATGACAAGTTAAAGATCTAGCCACAGGTTTTCAAGCTCTCATGCCACCAAGTTTATAGTGATCTGACTATGGATCTTTATGCTCTCATGCTAAAACGTTCATAGGGACTTGGCCACAGGTCTTTAGGCTCTTACAACCCCAAGTTCACAACGATATGGCCATAGGTCTTTAATCTCTCATGCTACCAAAGTTCACAGCAATCTAGCTACAGGTCTTCATGCTCTCACAGCACCAAGTTCACAAGAATATGGCTGCAGGTCTTCACACTCTCACAACACCAAGTTCACAAGGATTTGGCTACAGGTCTTCAAGATCTCATGCCACCAAGTTCACAAGGATCTGACTATATGCCTTCAAACCCTCACACCACCAAGTTCACAAAGAATTTGGCTACAGTTCTCTAGGCTCTCACACCACTAAGCTCAAAAGGATCTCGTCACAAATGTTCAGGATCTTATGCCACCAATTCATAAGGACTTGGCTACAGGTCTTTAGGCTCTCATGCCAGATCTTCAGGCTTTCATACTACCAACTTCACCAAAGTTGTAGGCTCTCATGCTATTACACTTAAAATTGCTAGATCAATCAAAGGTCAATAATTCAGAATTACTATACCGATGAAAGGTTAGCTAAACCAATGAAGGTCAAAATTTAGAACCACTAGATTGAAGAAAGATATGCTAAACTGTCGAAGGGTCTGCTAGAATGGTGAAGAATTCTTTAGATAAAAAGATACATATCCGCTTGATCGATAAAAGGTTGAAATCCAAATTTGCTAGACCGAGCAAAAGGTCTAATAGACCAGAAAAATGTGGAAATCCAGATCCGCTAGACCTAAGAAACGTCTACTAGACCAGCATAAGGTCGAAATCTATATCCAGTAGACCTACAAAAGATTCTCCAGACAGGCGAAAGGTCAAAATCCAGATTCATTAGGCTGACAGAAGATCTACTGGATCGAAAAAAGATTCATTAGACCGGTGAAAGGTCGAAATATAGAACTGTTAAATTCGTGAAAGGTCCATTAGATAGGCGAAATGTCTGCTAGACTAACAATAGGTTCGTTAGACCAACAAAAAGTTCGCTGGACCAGTGAAAGCTCGAAATCTAGTTCCCCTAGATCAATGAAATGTCAAAATCCAGCTCCTCTAGATCAGCATAAGGTCCATTAGATCAGCGGAACGTTCTTTAGACCAGCGAAAGATCAAAGTCCAGAACCACCTGATGGTGAAAGGTCTTCTAGATCGGTGAAAGCTCTGCTAGGCCGGCAAACAGTTTGCTACACCTGTGAAAGGTCAACATTGCATAAAGAAAGGTCTGCTAGACTATTGAAAGTTTCATTAGACCTATGAAAGATCAAATCTAGAACAACTACACCGATGAAAGCTCTGCTAGGCCTATAAACGGTTCATTACATTAGCAAAAGGTCAATAATGTAGAACTACTAGACTGGCGAACAATCAAAATAGAGTAATAAAACAGATGCATACAACAACTAACTACTTTGATCTTCCCCGTGCATAGGTTTGGCCAAAGTCGGGGTTAGCTGCAAATACCTGAAAATGGTGTCTTGAATTCTATAAAATGCCCGATGATGAAACTTATACCCCATCATGTGTGTTTGGGGTCCCAACAGGATTAATCCTTAATATAAGTCCCAATTAAGAGAAATACAATATATATATATATATATATATATATATATATATATATATATATATATATATATAGTATGTATATATATATATATATATATATATATATATATATATATATATATATATATATATATAAAGACAGCCTGAGCCATATTGTGAGAGCAATATAAAGCTTGAGCCATATGGTGAATGGCAGAAACCCAACCAGGATCTTACGCTTCCGTCTCTGCATCTAAAACATGTCCCAGCTGGTAGAGTTTTAGCTAAAAAGGTGTAGTCGGTTAGATTAATTTTATTATGAGATAAATCGGTCTCTCTTTTTTATTTTTTTAATCTGCTCATCTTATCCTTTTAGGCATTGTAAAAAGGGGCCTCCTAGTAGGGTTAAAGACATAGGCAAAAATGTAGAGAATACACTGAAACTAGAGAGCACAATTGAGAAGAAAGACATTAAGAGTGAGAAATTACTTGACTAGAAAGGAGGTGTCACTCTATTGGGTTCCCTCAGGTAGGTTATCTCAAGGGCATAGCCTAAGCTTCCTCTTCCTCTGCTTCTCTTTTCCCTATCATTTTTTTATTTAGTGTCAAATTTCACACGAAGGTGTAATATTTGATTAATGTAGTCCCTGCTTGCTGTAAATATTTGAATAGTTTCTTTAGGACTAATGTTGTACTTTTGGTTTTTATTATTTTATTTTATAGATTGTAAATGCTACATGCTTGGGATTTAAAGTATAATTTAACCTTTTCCCCTTTTGATTAGTAGAGACCATAAGTGGTGACGGGTGCTATCGTGATGCATTCCATCACAATACCATACCTTCACTCCCAAATCTAGATCCTTGGTTCGAGCTTATGAAGTCTAGTGGTCCCTACTTCAAGAGCTTATGGAGTCTAGTGGTCCCCATTTCAAGGAATATTCAAGGGTCTTTCAAAATATTTTTCAAGCTAAACCTTTTTTATTCCTTTTGGCTTACGGTTTATTTTATATTTACATCATTTCACCTCATTTGATTGACACTTTCCTCATAAGGAAAGTGTCAACTTGATATGCGAGGTTAATGGGCCATCTTGATACGCTAAGACCCCTTGGTCTGACAGTCCAAGTCATTCCATTACATCTTGATACATTAGGATGTCAATGTTTGATATGTGCTAGACTGTATCATTCTAGTGCATTAGATAGTTAATTTGTCTATTGCATAGTTTAGTTAGGAATTTCGAACACATCAAGAGTCTTGTGGTACCCTTAAAACAATGAAACTATTTTGAATTAAGAATGAAGAATCATTGCAAGAACCCATGTTTCCAAGATATGTCTAAAACATCTATTAGCCATCTTTTAGCGTCTAAACAAGCAATAGAGGGTTTGTCACACAGATTTCACTCATAAAGCCACCACATTGATGTTTATAACTTACCAAAGGTTAGATATCTTAAGCTCTAAAAGCTCCTTTAACATTACTCAGCATATATATAGGGCTCAGGAATGGCACAAACCTTGCAAACGCCATAACATATGAGACTTTTACTATCAGGTTCATATATTCACTAATAAAAAGTATCATTAATGCACAATTTCATTAGGAACCACATAACAATCACGCTCTAAAGGGGGAAAAATCCAAACTTTTGGATTACATGCCTCAAATAAAGCCTACACATTTACAACCTCTTTCCAATATAGTTTCCCCATAACATCCTATGTTTATCATACTCATATGTCGAACAATCTTTCCATTGATTTATATCTTATGCAATTCTCACTATCAGGCACAAAATCCAATGATAGAATGACTCACTTAATTCTTAGCAAAGACATTCCGTAGCTATAGCCGACATAGCAATATTATTCAATCCTAATTGAGTTTGATTATAAGCAACCTACTTCAGGTCTTTAGGATTAGTTACATACTCTAATGGCTAAGGCAATTCAATTAAATCAGCTACATTCTTGTGGTAAAACTCCTAGCATATATGTAGATTCCTATGATTCATAAACATCTATCAACACTTGTGTCACTACTTATAGCCAGTTCAATAGCAGCACAATGAAACACATATCAATGCTACCCGCAAGCATACTAGGGTTGAAATTTCCATAGTCAAATAAATAATGGGATTAGTTCGATGCACACATTTAATGGCTCAACATTTAGGTTAACCTTAGGGACACTCTTTAATATCAATTCAAGTGAACTGAGTTCAACTTTTAAATGGGTAAGCAACGAACAATTTGTGATTTTGTGTCCAAGCATGCTAGCATTTCAGTCAACAATAGCTTAGTAATTAGGTAAGTTCATTCTAAATGTAGACATTCAAGTCATAATACACACATGCATCAATCCAGCACAGACCAAACATCAAATAGGTTTTTATTTCAAAATATTAAGTTTAAATAAACAAGAGCATAACCCAACTTGATCTTCGATAGCCATTAGGGTTTAGTTGTAGTTGGCCATGAAACTTGGTTGCTGCCTGAGTATCTGGTTGTCCCATCGCCTCTTCACTACCATCGCTAGCTACAAACACCTCTCTCGCCTTGTGCTATGGCACTCAAAACGACCTTTCTCCCTTACCGAACTTCCCTTTCTCCTCCATCTCTTAAGATCTCGCATTGTGTCAAGAGACTCCACCGGCACTCTCTAAAGGAGGATTTGGGATAGTTAACACATGCCCACTCCGATGTATTTATGGAAGATCTGTCTCGACCTCTAAGCTACATCCCCAGGGATTTTCAACTAAACTTCCATTCTAAATAGATTCTAATAGTATTAAATATCCTAACTGCATTAGAATTTGAGAAAATAAAATCTTTCTAAGATAAAACAGTATCTTCCAAAATATATTACATAATTTTGGGAGAAAATGCTAACTTTTTTATTGATTTAGCAAATTGATTACGTGATGTGTGCTTAAACTAACACTCCAAGGTACCTTTGATGTTTAATTTTATTCGCCAAATTGGTTGTATTTAGTTTGTATCAGATGATATGTCACTTATAACTTGGATCACTGAGAAGGAAAAAAAAAGAAGAAGAAATCGTTTTTTGATGACTAATTTATCCATCATATGTAGCTGTAGTTATCTATCTGGTCCGAACTCACAAGTTACAAAAATGACTTGTAAAGACGACCGGCAGCCTACAGGTCTGACGAATAAGAGAAAACTTATATTAAAAGAAAAAAACCCCGGCGGGGGGGGGGGGGCCGGAGGAAGGGAGGCAACTCCGCTTCCTGATATTTTCCGGGTAATCTTTTAATGATATATGAAAATCTACCACGGCAAAGATCACATGCTACAGACCTCACAGAACCTCCACCCAACACTATCTTCCTATTGGTACACATCATAGAACCTAGAAACCCACCCGCAACAGCAGCGGGAACTCACGCAGGTTTACCCGCATTGAATAATTCCTCAACCTCCCTTTCAGCGGACGACTCATAAATAGGCCCCTCCCCTCTTTCTCTCTCTCTCTATGCTCTCGGTCTCCCCTTTTGGGCCCACCCCACTTTCTCTCTCTATCTTGTTTCTTTCTCTCTTTCTGTGTCATCGCCACTGACGAATTTGCATGAGTGTTTCCCAGGAGACGCATCGGAAGCACAAAAGATCCGATTGCTTTTCCGGCCAACTTTCTCCCGCCGCCATGGAAATGGAACTCGATGATCCCCCTTCTTCTGATTCTCTTGTCGCCAAAAAGCTCAAGCAACAACAAGTAAAGCCCTAATTTTAATCTATCTCTCAATTGGTTTCTCTACTTCTCTTTGTTCGTTGTGATTTTTCTCAATGTCGTTCCTCAAATTCGCCAATTATGATCACGATCGTCTAAAATTCGGCCAAAATTTTGAAATTGGGCTACTTTTGTCACTCTTGATCGGGGATTTTAGTGTGTGAATACTATTTTCGAATTGCTATGCTTATTGTGTAATTCATTGTAGGTTTCTTGTTGAATTAGTTTGGGTTTGTGTGGAATTTTCAGAATAGAGGGTAAAGAGTGGTGACTTTGTTCGCTGCGTCGTTTTCCTCCAAACGTTTTACGCAAAACCCAAGGATAGTATTATTATGATACAGTGGGGAGTTGTATTCTGATTCGCCTTTAATGGGGATAGGTGGACACGTTATGCGTTTTATTTAGCGAATGAAAGTTCAAGTGCCAAGAGCAGTGGGGGAAGTGTTTGCTATGCAATTACGCTGTCAGGGTGCCACAATTTCTAATTATGAAAATTAGGCTAGCATTAAAACGTTTATCGCATTGTTGGAGGTGCTTGTCCTCATGGGTGGCATGGTATCAGGCAGGGTGCCTCCCACGCGTGGGATAATTTTGACGGCACTGTGCCTGCCTGAACGACAGTTATCACGTTCTGGTGAGGATACTGAAGGCCTTCGGCTTCCACCAATTATGACAATGTGATTGATTGTTTCTGCTGCCAAGTGATGGCGAACGGTATAAAATTTAGGCGTGATAAGCTAAATGTCATTGAATTTAAGTTTCTGTATGATATGCTTGAGCAATCATAAATAAGTTGGGGGGGGGGGGATAAAAGACAAAGGGAATCATGGCCTCTGAAGTTCCAGCTCTGAGTTTTGGCTTGATGTTGAGTCATTGATAGCTAAGTGCATGCTTGTTCGTTAAACATTCTAGTTTTACCCCTACCCCTTGGCCCAGTCTATCGGCAATGTATCTGCTTTTGTAAATGCTCATTGCTGTTCAACTCATATATGCCTTCCTCTCTTAATGGTTGAGAGCTACTAAGTGTCGTCATGAATGTGAGAGGATGGGTGCATAAGAGTATGGAAAACTAGTTATATAGTTTTGCTTGGATAGTAAGTAATGAGGAATTGGTAAAAGTAAGATCTAGTTTAGTCTACATTAGACCCAAATTTGGAGAGTAAAGAGAGTTTTTAAGTAAATGGGTATGGAGAAGCAAGGATTACTCATGGATTCTTATTCTTCTTACCATCAGGAAAATGGCCAAGCATTTTCTTATTTCTAAAAAACGGCTCCTGTTCCTCACTTTTGTTTCTCTTAAATGGATGGGCTACACTGCACTTGGTTCTACTTCACTAATGTCCCCATGAATTCTAGAAGGAAAGAAAGGTTGAGTGTATGGTATTTGCTAAAAATCTAGAACTAAGAGTCAGTGAAGTGCCAACATTTGTGCAATTTAATGAATGGGAATACGAGTATAGATGGAACAATTTTTTTGTGCTGTGGGAACTTGCAATCCTGCTGGTTACAGGAATCATCTACCATACTGCTTATTATAGTTTGTTGCTAAGTGTTTCATTCTTAGTGTCTTCTGGTTTCACAAAATACTTTCTTTCCCTGCTATATACTGTACTGTGTACAACAAGTACACTATAGAAGTTAACATTGCTACTGTATATGCCATAGTGTACCTTTCATTTGTTCCCTGAAGAGTATCTGATGCCATAGTTATGTTTTGCTTTTGTGGCCTTTTCTTCAGGACTCCTTGACTAGTGATCATGAACTCCCTGCTGGTGTGGTTTCTATGGATAGTGTCAAACCCGTCAAAAGCTCCACATCAGGATCTAATAATTCAGCTGATCATACTGGTTCCACTTCTGACTTATCATATCAGGATGATGCCAATGATGATTTGGATGATTACATTGATGATGCAGACGTTGTTTCTGATTATGATGATGAGAATAATGAGTATGTTGATGATTTTGGTGGTGATGATGATGATGATTACTTGAAGCTGCAAGCACAATTTGATAATGTGGATTTGCCTCCTGGAGTAGAGGCATCAGTTCCCTGGTTGCAGGATCCTTCTTCAAGTGAGGACAAGGCTACTGAAGCTTCAACGTTGCCAGGAAAGAATGTAAAAATGTCGGGTGCTAGTAGTTCAAAAGTAGAGTCAAGTCCAAAGGCTAAAAAGGAAGAAGAAATGGACGATGTTTTACGGAAGTTAATGTACTTTAAACAGTTTGATACAGTTGCTGATTGTTCTGACCATTACTACCTGGACATGAAAAATACGAGCCGGCAGGTAATCAATGAACTGGAACTTACCCTTTCAAGCAATCAAAAGCTTGCAATTTGCGTAGCAAGTTAGAATATTATGCTCTAATATGTTGCTTCTATTAATATTTCAGCCGTCAAAGTCTTGGGCAAAGAAAATTCAGGATGAATGGAAGATTCTAGAGCAGAACTTACCGGGTAAGGCTTTTTGTACCTTCATATCTTTCTGTACTGTACTATCCTAATTGAACTATAATATTTGGTTTCTTGACACCTGCATTAATTATACATTTATTTATCTATTTATAATTAATCATTATGCAATATTTGGTACTTATAATATTTAGTATTCATCACCACAGTTGCTGATTGGTAACATACCCGTCATTCTCACAGCTGTTGGTTTACTTGCCTTTGTGTGTTTCCTTGAATTGGTTATCCATATATGTCCATTAGGCTCTGCACATTTAGAGCACTGGTCTTCTGATACCTATTGTTGTCTATCCCCCCCCCCCCCCCCAAAAAAAAGAAAGGAACATCTTCTTGCTGTTGTGAATGGTATGTGACAATCACTTTGAAATAGATGCAGAACTAGATGCTAACTGGAAGTTAATCACCCTTTGCCCTGCGTATCTAATTAACAATGTTCTACTTGTTTCAGAACCAGTTTTTGGTTCTTGACACCTTTCCTGATTTCCACTTTATGTAGAGCTGGAAAAGAAAAATCCAAGTTGGGCAATTTTTTCCAGGCTTGGATTAAAGTGGACACATAAGGAAAATGCCTCTTTAAAACTTCCCTTTGCATCCCTTCTATGGAGTAATATGCAATAAATAATTTACTTAGGATCTAACTACAATTTACAGTTAAGGTTGGTAATTCTGACACCCCCTTGCTTGGCCTTCAACCATCTCAGGGACTTTTGGGTATCCTTGTTGTTCATAAGTGATTTAATATGTTGCCCAGTTTTCATTTCTTTAATTTATGCTTGGACTGTGAACCAACCTTGTTTCTTAGCATAAGCCTCATTGTATTTCTTCTTATCCTCTTGTAGAGACTATATACGTGAGAGTTTATGAGTCACGGATGGATCTTTTGAGGGCTGTCATTATAGGACCCGCCGGTACTCCATATCATGATGGGCTTTTTGTTTTTGACGCTGTCTTCCCGCCTTCATACCCAAGTGATCCACCGGTACGTTCTTCCTATCATGCAAAATCCATGCTTGTGATGTTTACATGTTGCTAATCTGATGTCATTGCTTGTGTCATGACAAAAATGGCCCTTTTTTTTCAAATTATTGAACTGTGATGTTGTCATGCCTAGGTTCTGATGTAAGCTAACCGTTGAGCACTATACAAAGTATAAGACTTTGCTGAGGATTTCTTGTGCCTGAGAAATGGATGTCTGGAAGATCTGGAGGGTAGCCCTCTGTCTAGTAATTGATTATGATAGGTTCAATACTTTATATTGGAAATGTGGCCGCAAATGGTCAAAGTTGGTGCTGCAATAGTTGATCTCTTGCTGCCCTGGAGTGCTACTGTGCTAGAGGGCTAGTTTTAATAATTAAAAAGGACTGATTATTTTGCATTTTCTGGATATATGATATATTTGTGGCAAAAACATGTTTCAGATGGTCCATTATCATTCGAGTGGCTTTCGTCTGAACCCCAACCTTTATGAATGTGGAAAAGTCTGCCTGAGTCTGTTAAATACTTGGCATGGTGGAAGACAAGAGATGTGGCTTCCAGACAAATCAACAATGCTTCAAGTTTTGGTTTCTATTCAAGCTTTGATCTTGAATGCGGAGCCCTTCTTCAATGAACCTGGGTATGAGAAGACATTCAAGGGTGCAGAGGGGAAAAGAAAGTCCAAGGAGTATAGTGAAGACATTTTTATTAAATCCTTGAAGAAAATGATGTACACCCTTAGGAATCCACCACAGGTATGTTCGACTTCCATTTATAGCATTAGCCATATCAAGATGGCATCTAACAGGCCTATACTAAAAACTCATTTTGTAATTGGACAGTCAGATTATATACTTCGTTCTATGATTGGACAAGTTCCTATTTCTGGCCCTTTCATTGGTGTCGAACTTTCTGAAATTTGTATTTTTGTTTTCCTGTCTTCCCTGTTGAAAAACTTTTTACATTCTCTGTCCTACATATATTTTCAGAAACATTTATTATGTTTGTCCCATGATATTATGAAGATTGAATTTGCAATAACTTGTAATTTTTGTTGATCAGAATCCCTATTTTAAATTTGCATCATTAAGCAATCAAAGTTAAAACTTAAATTTCATATATTCCCAGAATTTGACTTGCTATATAGGACAGACGGAATACAACAACAACAACAACTACCTCTGAGTGTGGGGACAGATAGAATAATGTACATAATCAAAGCAAGCATATGCTTGTTTGAAAACAGGGAAACTTTCTTGGTTTAGTTACTTGGTAGGATAGAACTCAAAGGAGGTCTTAACCAGTGGCAATTAACAAGAGTAGAAGGTGGGTTGTCTGCCAGAGAACACAATGTCTGTGGCTTCTTACCTGTCTGAGACATTGTCTCAAGTGTCTCAAGTGTGTAGTATTGTAGGTCTGAGAGAGTCTTAATATTTTGGTTCATGCTTTTAAGCCCACCATGGAGCTATTGGAACACTGGTCGCTCTATTGCTTTCTTGCATTCGCAACATCACTAGATGCTGTTTTGTGTTTGTTTCTCTCCATACTTCTAGGACGGCATGCTTATGCCTTGATAAGGTCATTGCATTGGGTGGGGAAAGGTTATGATTTATGAATTATGTTCATAAAACAATGAATCATGCCATGGGATGCCCTAGGCTACGTGCATTAATCTTAGTCTAGCTAGGTTTTGGATTTGGATAATAGTTAGTTGATTGCCAATAATTGGATTGCACACCATGGAACTTGTTTCCTGTCTTTAATTGACTAGATATTTTTACACTTTCCCTGTCATGTTATACTTTACCTGACACTTTCAAAGGTTAATGCAAATGAGTTTTGCCTGCAGCATTTTGAAGATCTGGTGGCTGGTCATTTTCGCATTCATGCCTATGATATATTGACAGCATGTAAGGCATATACTGAAGGTGCTGAGGTAGGTTGCAGTATTAAGAAATGGCTTGAAGAAGGGGAAAATGCTGGAAGGCCTGGCTCCACAAACTTCAGGCAGGAGGTTGCTAAGATGATGAAGCCACTGCTTAAATACTTCTTGAATAACGGATCCAAGGACTGTGATAAGTTTCAGACTGATGCTTAGATTATAGACTGCCGGATTGAACAGCGATTACTGACATAAGTTGGTGTTTTTTGGTTTTGGGTTAATGCAATGATGATGTAAGGCAATCTGTCGCAGTTCACTGACTTTCATGACAACGTTAAGTAGGAATGGTAATGTGTTGTACAGTTATTGATGGCTTAAATAAATTTGGTCATTTCCAATGTTCAGGTGTCTACGTTTTCAAGCTTTTTTCATGTTTGCTACAGAGCCACTTGCTTACTAGCGCCGTGCAACAACAGAGTGTGTGGAAGGAACTGGAAAGTAATGTTGTTGCTATCATAAAGAGAATAGTATAATTATTGTTTTAAGTAAGCCAACTGGCACATTATAAGACGGGGAATGCGGGAAATTAGTCTGCCACATTTTAACCCAACAACCTACTCTAAATTCTATACAATCAAGTAGAGATTATTGTCGGACCTGCTCTTCATCGGAAATACGGTTGTTTCTAGCTTGCACCCCCTCCTTTGAAACTTACACTGTATTTGGATTGGGGTTAGAAGAGGGAAAGGAAAGGGAACGTGGGGGAAGGGAGGTTAATTAACCCCTCTTCCTCTAATTTGGAAAAAAAATAATAGGGAAAAAAAGGGGGAGCACTTCATCTCCATTAACTTCCATAATTCAATTTTTATTCCCCCCAAATTGGGAGTGAATGGAGGGGGGAAGTGATATAAAAATTTCAATTATAATAAGAGTAATTTCCCTTTCTCCTCCCCTCCCCTCCCTTTTCTAATCCAAACATAACACATATAGTTAATCTCCCTTCTGCTCCACATCAAATCCAAATAAGGTAAATACATTTTTTCCTCCCCTCCCCCCCCCAATTTTCCTCCCCTTTATTAACTTCCCTTGCCCTCTCCCTCTAATATCCAAACACAATTTACAACAAATCAAAGTTCTGATGCTTTGCGGGACAACTGAAGTCATGCCCGATGAGCTAGAGCATTTGCACCAACAAAACCATGAGAAGTTGCCCATTGATGCTTTGAGGAACTGAAAAGTTCGGCTCATAGCTGGGATTTTTTGTTTTTTTATTGTTATTTTTTATTTCTGTTATTGAGTTTCCTAAAGAGAGGGGAAGGCTGTGTAAATTGAGGTGCCCTCACCAACATGACTCGATAGGAAATGGAATAAATGAATATTGTGTGAGACATTTGTAATAGAGATTTAGGTAGTGTTTGAATGGAGGAAATGATTTTTCCAGAAAATATGTTTTCAATTTTTCGTTGTTTGGCATAATAAAGGATGAAAAATTATTAGACATGACAAAACTAACCCGAGACCCGAAATCCGAACTGAACGACCTGGACCTATACCTGAACCGATACCCGAAATGAGATGAACCAATCTGGACCCGAACACTCAAAGTAACCTCATCCATAACCGAACAAAACTCGAATTCTAGCATGAACTGAAATAACCCACACCCGAAATATCCAATCCAATTCAAACTCGAACCATAACGATCTGACCCGAAGTGAACCGAACATGGACAAACCAAATCCGAACCGAACCATACCCGATTTAAAACCGGTTGGATTCTTACCCGGCCCAATTTTACCTAAATTAAACCCGAACTCGAGTATATCCGACTCGAATATAACTTGAATCGAAGCATACTCATAACCTATCAACCCAAAACTACTCATAATTGCCTAAATTTCATTGTTAAGGCTCAGAACAAAAGCTCCTATAGCAATTTAGTGCAAGTTCTAATAAATAAGCAAGTTATAATATAACTATTAACCATAGTGCATAATGTCATTAAATCTATAAGCAGTAGGTAAAATGTAATATTGTTGATGTATTTCAATTAGGTTCAATAGCGAGTAGGAGATTGAGGAAGGGTTAGGTGGCGACTGGTGAGCAGAAGACTGAGGGAGGGTTAGGCGGTGGTCAACGAGGAAACTGACCGATTGAGGGAGGGTTAGGGCTTTAGGCAGCGAGAGATGAGGGACTTTGCTTAAGCAATTATCACGGTCTTAACTCTCGAGTCTGTCATCAAAGGTTTTCAGCTTTTCAGTTTCACTTAGGTTTTACTTCTTAAAATAATAAAATATTAAAATTATCAACAATAACTTTTTTTTTGGCTTTTAGACTTTTGGGGAGAATTTTGAATTTTTCAAACTCAGTTGATTGAGTTTAGGTAGGAAAAGAAAAATAACTTAAGAGGGAATTTTTATAAATGAAATCAATTAAAAACTTAAGAGGAAAAAATAAAATAGATAATAGTTTTAAATTTTTAGTTTGATAGATATGTAGTAAAAATATAAGAGAAAAAAATATTTGGTCAAAATACAAATTAAGAAAAGATAAGCAAAATTAACAAATTATTAAACTTATTAGGATCTAACAATCATATTTTACTATTTAATTCACTTAATTACTTAATGCAATGCGCGCTATGAATATAATATCATTCCGTGCCTACCGTCAAAAATACCGCACTACTCATGTACAATTCCAAATCATCTTCATAACATGTTTAATTCTACATAATTATATTCAAGAATTACTGATACTCAGGCCTCTAAGTTTAAGGGTAACTATTTTTAGACCTAAACTTTTTCAAAACTAATTCTGGGATATCCTAAGTTTTCAGGAAACTAATTTTTATGTCCTTTTTTCTTATTATTCAGTTCTTGAACTTTCAGAAATTGCAGAATAGTCCATGGAATAGGAAAAACGTGTAAATAAGCTATTTTTAAGGATTTTTTCAGAAAATATGCTTGTTTTAACTGATTTAACTTCTTATAATGACTTTATTGGTACTATTTATCACAATCTACTATTTATATCTTATATATTATAATTTCTGTGGTTATAGGCACACCATGCTTAGCAAAAATAATTAAAACTTAATTAGAGAGTTTTGACCGTTACCTAAACTTAGTCGACGTTGGACTTTGGCGTTCCTCTAGCTTTCGGTTTGTAGAGATTGCTAATCTCAACCCCACATTCCTTAGATTAGGTACAGCACAGATCTGTTTCGTTTGCTACCTCATACTGTAATCACTAATCAAGTTTTTAATCTTTTTCAAAGATAGTTGAACTTTAATAAAGAAATTATAATATTTAAGACATAAGGTTCAATTGGATAACGTTCTCTACTGGGAAACTTCTTTTATTGAAAACTTGAAAGTAGTTGTATTACAATGGAATACTTTTGAAGAGAGATTTAAGCTAAGATCATCAGAGATGCTTGCTCATAGAGAAATAGAGAATCCCAGCTTCTCTTTTGCTCAAGAATGTTCAAATAACCATATCCCTTCTCAGCAATCGACATCTCTATCTATAGAGGGGATGGGGGTACCTAGAATGCCCTAAAGGCTGCAGTACATAAAGATTTTTCATATAACTATAGTTATCTTCAGTACGCTAATGCCTACAGTACATACATTATTTTACAGACACTTGTCAAAATAGTACAATAATGGGGCAGCTTTCCCAGAACTTTTAATGATGATAAGACTAGTCATCATTATTGAAATTCTGTATTCCTTCATCTCCAATTATATCTTCCAGACCATCATTATCTAGATAATCGTCAAAATCTTTATCAATTTGCTTAAGATGTTCCGGATTCCATTCTTCAAATAATTCAAGGAGATATTTCTTCCTTTTTCCTGATAAGAATTTTTCAGCTCCCATATTAAAGAGATAGTCAAAGATATCTTCTAACACTACTCCTTTCACCTTCATGTAATCTTTAAATTCATTATCATAGGCGAAAGTAGTGTTTCCACAATGAATTAACGTTTTTCCTCGTTCGATTAATGCCCAACATTGATGATAAATGTTAAAAAATCTAATAGCCCTTAATAATGCAGGATCAGTAACTAGATGTACCGGATCTCCATGAATCCAATTTTATCGTTGATCGTCGGGATTGTCGCAATCAACGATTGGGACAAGATAATAGGCTGGTTTGACTTTTCCATCTTCATATTCAATCAGGGCGCTGTGAACCTCCAAAGTTAGGTATCTGCGAATTGGAATTTTTGTTTGTCCCTCAGGAGATTTAAGAATTCAATGGAAGCTTTTGAACATGTATTGCTGGAACTTAGTTAAGGTTGAGAAAAATAGGAATTTTGGATCTGGGACTTCTGAGAAGTAAAGTACCATCCTGTATTTCCAGACTTTAAAGATAGGATCATTAGAAGATAATGAATTGGTTGGGAAGCAAATGCCGCCAACTCCAGATCTTTCGGGAAAGTAGATCGTTGTACTCCAAGACTCCGAAATATCATAGGAGTAATAATGATAAAAGTCGATGCATGCTGCATACCACTCATTGAACCATTTTTCTCGAACATGAGAACTTATTTTTTCTTGGATATCATAAGGACACAGAAGATAACTAATTTGTAATTCTAGATTGGAAAATCTTTGAGCTATTAGGTAGGCAGTAGAAAGTAGACCAAAGCGTGATCTACTTTTGGTATGGAATTCCAGGTTATCAATGAGGCCTTTAGTAGAAGGCGTAACCCGTTCTAGTATGACTGGCATTTCATTAAGAATTTCCTCCTTTTCTGGCAGGAGGTCGGCATTGATGATTACCATTGGCGAGTTCTCGAGTTAGACTATCTGCCAGAAAGTTCTTCGATCCCTGTATATGTTCAATAGAGAAGAAAAACTGGTTAAATCATAATTGCCAATGTAGGAGTCGCCCTTGCGCTTGCATATTTGATAAATTCTTTTTTACAAAATCAAGTATTCCTTTGTAATCGATTCGAATAAGAAAAGGTTTTGGGGCTAAAAAGGTGAAGAACTTTTCAATTCCCCTGATGACTGCAAGGATTTCTTTTTCCATTGTAGGGTAGTTGTATTCTATCTTATTAAAACTTTTACTGTAATATTTGCGGAGTTTTTTCCCTTCTTTGATTTTGAGTACCGCACTCTAGTGCTCATTGTTGGCATATGTTTTAAGAACTAAATCATCTTCTTCATTAGGCAAATTAAGGATAGGAAAATTTTTACACATTTTTTTGAAATTTTGAACAATCTTTGTATTGTTAGTAGTCCATATCTAACTTACTTCTTTCTTGAGTTTTTGCTGCAATGGCTTTCTTAATTTGGCTAAATCTTTAATGAAATCTGAAGCATAGATAAGGCATCCGAGAAATCTTTCTAACTGCTTCCTTATCTTGAATTTTTTCAGGAAACTTTTCTATTTTTTTCAGAATACGCTTTTATAAGATGATTTATCCAGCTTTTATCTCTAGACCTAAAAATTCAATTTCTTACTCAGCATAAATGCATTTGTTCTTACCAAGTATAATAGCATGATCAATGCATCTTTGGGTGACAGCTAAGACATCGCCTTTGTGCTGTTCTTTTGTTTTAGAAAAGATAAGGATATCATCAATATAAACTAAACAACAATAATTAAGGTCTTTGAAGATGTTATCCATTCTTCTCTGGAATATTTGAGGTGCATTTTTAAGACCAAATGTCATTACTATCTATTCATAATGTCCTTGTGGGGCACTAAATGCAGTTAAAGGAATACTTTCCTCATCCATTTTTATCTGCTAATAGCCACTTTTGCAATCCATTTTTGAGAACTAAGAGGCTCCTTGAATTCTGTTAAAAAGGACTATTTTGTTAGAAATATAATAATCATCAAAGACAGTACTAGTGTGATTACCATTTTAGCTTTTCCTCTTTTTTCTTTAGCATGATTTCTTTCGATGAAAGTAGGACTAGTGTGAGGACTCTTGCTATTTCTTATTAATCCTTTGTCAAGAAGTTCTTTAATTTGTTTATCAAATTCTTGGATATCCCGATGGGTATACACCATTTGTTTGACTCGAATGATAGTGTTGAGATTTAGTAATATTTTGTCTTTATCCCAAAATTTCAGAGGGTTGTCAGAGTAGAGCTCTTTGCATAATGTTTCTTGTTATTCAACAATTTGCTCTTTTATAGATAACTCAAGTAATGAGATTGTCAGTGCTACTTCTCGATGTGTAGGCATTACCTCTCACCACGCTGGCTGTGTATGAATTCAATTTTTTGATGAGTGTAGGCCTTACTTAATTTTTCAATAGGAATTGAGTGACCATTAATTGTAAATATTATTTGGTTTATGGTCTGCGTGCAAAGAGAATATAATCTTTGGAAATTATTTCCAATAATCATATCATGACAGGGTTGATCAGTAGCCCATAAAACTGGTATAATGCATTAAACGCCTCCTAATTCTATGGATAACCCTTCTATGATTTCATTGTAACTCATAACATTATTATCAGCTATCCTTACTTATAAAGAATTTTTAACTTTTTTCCACATAAAGTCAGGAAATAATGATCTTTTTTTTAAAGTATACAGAACATCCACTATCTATGTAAGCACACAATTCATATTTATTATATCATTCTAAATATACCATTATTGGTATATAGATGACATTAGGGTTTGTATTGGTAGTTTCATAGCATATTTTCATTGTCATATTTGTGACTAATTCATCCTCATAGATGGGTTCACTAACAGTTCTAGTTTTATACCCAATGACTTTTCTATCTAGACCTGTTAACCGATCTAGACTGGGTCTTGCAGCCTCAAAATTCATTCTACTCATTTCACTGGTTCGGCTAATTGTATCATCTTCTTTAAGCTCTTCTTTAGCGGATGAAGATCCTTCTCTCCAATCTGATCTTGTACTCATGCTTCTTAATAATTGAGGTTTAATGGTGATTTTACCCTCCTCATCGATTTTTATTATATTTTTCTTATTAATCTTGGTAAGATTGGCAAAACTAGATATCCATGATCAATCTATTTTTATCTCCTGTAGATTGGACTTGATCTTCTGGATCTTTTACATAGGGGTAGGACTTTCAAATTTTTCTGCCTCTATCATTGTCGCTCTAGTCTTTAGGTCTATTGTATTATCTAATTTATAGATAATTTTCCAAAATATCCTCAAGGGATATCCTCCTCTTTTCATATCCATCCCAACTATTTTAATCTTAAGCGATGAGAAGTTTTTTGCAAATTCATCTTTTAGACTCACATAATATCCAGGTCGACAATTGAAACCTTCTAACCCATTATATAAATTAGTTTTTATCCCTGTGATTATCTGATTATTAAATTTGGTATGCCTGATATCACAAAATAAAGCATAAAGATCAATATCTTTACCATAATATTGTAATGGAGTGATTTGAACTTGGACACTTCTGATATGGATGTACCTATATTTTCTATCTTTGTTATACTTAAGGATATTCTCTCAATTAATAAGATTAACTTCCCTAATGTCATACTCACAATCTTTTATCTCAAGGTCTCCTTTTATCATTTCACATGCGTATTTACTTTTTAGTTGAAAAATGAATTTTTTATAGATAATATCCTTTTGGATTATGGAAAGAACCCAATCTCCTTTGACTTCTTCATGATCATTGTCTACTACAAATTCTTCTCCTTGAAGATCACCAAGGCTAACCGAGCGACTTTTCATTGTATGACTTGTTTCTTCATAATCACTTTTTTCATATTCATTGTCCTCTATGATTTGAACAATTCCTTTGTTGTTACCTAGGGCTAGGTCTAATGCCTCATTTTTACTAAGCTCAACATAATCTAGGCTTACCAAGGTTTCAATAAGTTTGTTATTCTTTCTGTTTTTGCATTCATTAGCATAATGACCTACTTCTTTACATGCCCAACATTTGCAGTTATTTTTTCCTACCGAGCAATAAGCAGCTTTTTTAAAAAATCTATGTTTTTTAGGACTGGGTTTGTTATAATATTTTCTTCTATATTTTTTACCTCTCTACTTGTTAAAGCTCTTTTTCTTATAGAATTTTCTTTTTCTTCTTTTCTCAGGTTCTTTTCCCCATTGGTGAGGTAAATCTCGTAAGTCAAGAATTGCTTTTTAATTTTCTTTTGCTTCTGAAGATCAAGATATTGTTCATTGACCCATTTTCGTAAATAGAAAATTCTTGATCCAAGGGTATCGACAACATCTGTTCTTTCAAACCATGCCATGTATTTTTCATTAATTATAGAATTTATAAGATATGGTAATTTGTCATAGCACATGCCAAGATTTGTTTCATTATGCCAATTTTGTAATAATATTACCTGAATTCTGCAATATAATTGTCGATGTACCTCATATCCCATAGTTCTATTTTGTTAATTTTTCTTTGCCATTCTTGTCCTTTTTCTTCAGAATCAATTTTAGCTCTTATGAATTCAGTTTGTATTTCTTTACAAAAATTCAGTTTCTATTTCTTTACACAGAGTTCTGAACATAGCAGCTAGTGTTTCCATCATTCTTAATATATTTTTACCATCTTTGCTTAATGAATTATACCAGTCAGCTATAGTGCTAGAGAAATTATGCTCGATATAGTTTAGAAAGTTTGCTGCAGTCCATGTAGTATTTAAGTTTAAGACACTATTCATTCATCTTTTCTAGTGCTCAAATATCTTTTCTCTATTGCGGGCTTTATCAATGTTTAAGATATATTCAATTTGGCTAATTGGGATAAGGCCAATTTCTTCATAAGTCATGGTTTTCCTTGGGATAAACTCGAAGGAAAAATTACTTATTCATCCTACAGGAACATACCTAGGTCTTAGGAAATGAATGTTTCTTCTAGAGGGTTTACCAAATTCTTCAGGTTTAGGAACGACATTCTTAACCAGATTAGTTTCTGTTTTATATAAGTTAATTTCTTCTCCAATCTCATTGATTTCATTTTCACCAGTTATTTTACCATATTTCTTATTAAGTTTTCTTCTAATTTCTTTTAATGGTAAAACATTGAGATCTTCTAATTTAATCAGATTTATCTGCTGATATATTTCTTCTTCTAGTTGGACATTATTAGTTTCATCAGTATCATCAGATAAAACATCATATTTATCACTAATTGCGCTCATGATTTTGTTTAGTTTTTCTGGATCTTGTTCTTTATCAAACATTTTTTGTAGCTCTTCAAGAGTATATTGCTTATACTCTATCTTCCTTTTCTTTTTCAGTTGATTTTTCACTAGATTGTTCTCCTACTTCTTTTTGGATTTTTATCTCTTGCAAATGAAATTGAATCTTGTTTTTTGGGTTTTGGAAAGGATATTTATGCTAAAAAGAAGTACTAATTCTAATAGTAGCTTTTTCACTATATCTAACTTCGTTAATAAGAGAAAGATGGACAACAGTTAACTAATTTTTAAGATCTTTTAGTTCAGTCTTAATTTTAACTAATTCAACTTTCAATTCTAAAACTATATCAGTGATATAGTTTAATTGAGGTGCTAATGAGATATTACCTTCCAGTGAGTGAATAATGTGTGAATAATTAGGACTAGGACAAGCAGGTGATGACTCAAGCATTAATCACAGATAATCATAGTTAATTAGCTTAATTAGTCACTAATTATCTTAATAATCTTAATTATTTTTCTGCACGTAGCTCTGATACCAGTTGAAAGTGGGCGTCAAGTTATACTAGTGGGAAAAACATCACAAACATAAATTTAAACTTTTCGAAAGTAAATTTTTAAGGATTGAGGGTAGATTTACAAATATGAAAAGTTTTTGCACGTACTTTGCAAACTAGAATAGTGCCTGGGTCTAGAAAATATCTCAAATAAAAATTTAAGGGTCCTTTTTGTTAGTTTCTCGAAAGACAAGGTACCTTACAATTGTTTTTAGAAAATGGTGGTCCTTAAAATAGTTTACACTAAACTGAGGGTACTTCTGTATAGTTTATCCATATTCAAGAATGTATGTTTGTATATGATCTTATAATAATGTGACTCGTTTGAAATTTAGACAATTAATATCCAAGTATCGAGTTTTGATAATAAACATTCACAATCACATAAATATAATGCTAATTGATGCGTACTCATATATTGTTGTTGCTTTTGAGTTTTGACATATTAGGCACATGCAAATCAAGTTGTTAATCTCACAAAAACAAATCTTTGAATTTTGATCTATGATCACTTAATGAGCTGTCAAAGAACATTGATTTGATTATTAAAAATATCGACTTGAACCAACCTGTTTCTGTTTACCAACTCCAAATATGACAAACATGAAGTTATGAACCAATGTTGGGGTCAGAATAAAAATTTTATTATTTTCATTCCTTTTTTTGGTCATTTTTCAAGGTATATTTTGGTACTAGGCCTTATAAATGAGACCATTGACTCATGAATTACGTTAGGTTAGTTCATTAATTTTATCATCACATTGCCTCAATTGAGATACTTGAAACTTGACTTAACGACACATAATCCTTTGGATAATTGCATGGCGTATCTGATATAGGATCAAGGATGGGTTGTGTACTAATATTTGTAAGTTACAAACTTTCTTAGTAAATTTATAAATAGCCCATTAGATTTTCCATAACAAGAGTCCCTTTTAATTTTGTATATACATATATATATATATATATATATATATATATATATATATATATATATATATATATGACACAAGTAAAACAAAGTGTTTTAAATATAAAACGCAAACGTATAATCGTTAACGTATAAATTAAAAGAGGAATATAGAATAAATGAGCTTGTATTATTAAACATTTTTTTATCTTCTAAATACAATTTAAGAGTAAAAATGACCATATTGAAACTATAAAATGATTCGAAATTAATTCGACTTGATTTATACCCAATCTGATTTACAACCGACCCGATATGGATCGAACATTGAATTGAATCCCACCCGACCCAAATTAGACTCGGCCCATACCATATCCGAACCGGACTACTGTAGACAATCCGAAACAGACCCGACCTGAGTTTCACCCGAATTGAACCCATACCCGACCCGGACATGGTTAACCCAAAAGTGACCCAAACCCAAATTTCATTCGAACCGAACCTGAACCCGACTCGAACATGGTTGACCCGAAAAGTGATACGAGCTGAACTAAGACCCGACCAATACCCATCCCGAATGACCTATTTGCCAGGTCTAAAAATTATTTTCCAAGAAGAAAATGATTTCCCCCTATTGGAAGAAAATAATTTCCATTTTGAGAAGATAAAAAGTTAATTTTCTTTTTTCAACTCTTTGACGATGTGGTTAGTTGGAATATAGGTGCAAATTCTGACTTCAATGGTTTTGATCGAAACAAAATGAGAAAGATTAAAATAAACTTAAATTCAAATTTTGAGCTCAAGTTATTTTCATTTGGTTAATATTATCTCCGCTAAGACAATTTAGTGGATCTTTTTTTGCCACTTAAATAATTCAATTGACCTGCCACTTAAACAATTTTAACAGTTTGGATTGAAGCTTCATTTTCAAATAGGAAAGATTAAAATATGCTCAAATTCAGATTTTAAGCTTGACATTCCTTCATTGGGTCAATGTTTTTCTTCACTATGGCAATTCAATCAACATTTTTTGTACTTAGCAATTTAGTCAATATTTTCACCACTACAACAATTTCAACTACTTTGATTGAAATTTGATCATTGTATAGGAAAAATTAAAATAGGCTAATCCATATTTTAAGCTCAACATTCCTTCTTTTGGTCAACATTTTTCTCTACCATGATAATTTAATTGACAGTTTTCATCAAATAAACAATTTGATACTTTTCGTCACTAAAACAATTTTAATGGTTTAGATCGAAACTTGATTATCCGATAGAAAATATCAAAAAAGCTCAAATATGAATTTTAAACACAACATTCCTTCATCTGGCCGACATTTATCTCTGCTACGACTATTGAGTTGACATTTTTGCCACTTAAACAATTCAGCTAATATTTTTTTTTTCCATGGAAAATGATTCATCTTGTGTCAAATGATAGAAAATGTGACATGAAAATTCATTTTCCTTAGGAAAACATTTTCCATGACGAATGATTATTTGGGAAAACCATTTGTCCTTCAATGAAACACTACCTTAACTAAACCAAATATGGATCTCAAATGCCTCAAATCTCAAAACCAAGATGCTTCAGAATAACACTGATTGGTACATAAGTTCCGAAGACAAAATATATTCACGAGGCTTTTGTGTGGTTTAAGGTGGGCAGTTGGAGTAGAATTTTAGATTAATCTCCTTTGGAAGATTAGCTAACATATTTCTTTAATTGTATCTTGAAGAAAATGGATGAAGTTCTAAATTGGGTCATTAGTGTTGGAAGTAATGACAAAGTTGGCTCTTTTTCATAGCTACTCCTTGTGCCACATAGGAGGATTAGAAGCCCTTTGTGGGGATTTTTGTTACTCCCTCTTTCTTAGACTTGTTGAATTCCTTTGGGCTTGGTTTTAGTAGTGTTGTCGGGTGAAGGTGAACACCACACAAGCACGCACGCCGCCTGCTTGCTCGGTTCGGTCCAGGCGTAGTAGTGGCCCGTGGATTGTTGGCCTTGTCTACTAATTTTTTCAATAAAATCTTTAAGTTTTTGTCCGTTGGCCGCGTAATAGTCATCGTTTACTTGCTGGTTTCTCTCCCCTTTTTTCTCTAGTAACGACTAGTGGTCCTCGATTTTCAGCCGCGAAATCCCATCAGTTACAGACTTTTCTCACCCCTAACAGCTCTTTTTTATAGTATACATATCCAGCTCCCCTACTACTGTAACACACACCAAACAAATCTCTTCCTCTCTTCTCTTACCTATTTCGTCTCTACTGTTCCTGGGCAATTGCAGTCCTGTATGTTCCAAACTTCTAACCGCGATTGTAAGCGTTCAGAGGGTAGTTGTGTAAAACTTGGGGAGCGAACGACTGCTTCGATTTGCACTAAATTGAGCTGAAATTGCTTTCAAGGCAGTAGTACTTCATGGCACAACTCTCCCTCTCATTTCCCTGCCATCGATTAGACATACATTTCCTACAATTTGAAAGCGATTTACTGTCATATACAAATCAATGGCTCTCTCACTTAACAAAGCCCTCCCAGACCTCTTAAAACTTAAACCTTTGGACGAAACCAACTAAAAACGTTGGTCCCAAAAGCTTCTAATATCATTGAACAGCTAGAAGTCGACTATTTGTTGTCCTCTGACCTAACTGAAGAAAACAATACATCTGAAAACTCTGATGCTTCCCCTGATGGGATAGTCAAAGACAAAAACAAACCCGCTGATGAGGCTACCATGAAAAAATTTAAGAAAGACAACAAAATGGTCAGGGGACATCTATTGAATCATAGGACTCACCCCGTGTTCAGTTTGTTTGTTAGATTCAAATATGGCAAACTCATATAGGAGAGACTGGAAGTCAAATATGCAGCTAATAATGCTGGAAAAAAGAAATACGTGGTTAGTGAATGGCTGCGGTTTCAAATCACTGATGATAAACCAATCATGGAGTATGTTCATATTTATAAGAACTTGTGTGCTGAAGTTTTCAATGAAAACATGAAAATGTGTGAGATTCTGCAGGCTAATGTGATGATTGAGAAATTCCTACCATCCTAGAGAAACCACATGAATCAGTAGCAGAATAAGTTCAGTAACAAGATCTAGAAACCAAAGGGGTCCATAAGGTTCTAGAACACTCTAGAATATTCTAGCGTATTCCAGAAGGTTTCAGACTATTCTGGAAGATTCCGAAACATTCTAGGACTCTTCGAAAACTTAACCTGTGACATTCTCTCCCACCCAATCGGGCAATGTCCTTGTTGCCTTTGGGCCTTCGTATGCTTGGCCCTTGATCTCTTTCACTTGATTGGATTGATGTGTTGCATGTAAGTACTTGACATATCGATCCTTCACGTGCTTGCATCCTATCCTCGTCCTGGCCTATTTCCTTCTTTGTGCCAGCTTCCTAGGCGATGTTAGGGGTATGACACCCATAGGTACCTTATCCGTCATGAGGGTGGCTAAGTAACCTACCTTACTACCCTCTGTGAATCGAAGGGCAGATAGCACGTTTTCCTTCTAAGCTTCCCATCTCATGGCTATTGCATGAGCTTGACCATTATCCATGATGAACAAGGTGCTAGCATGGAGAACTATAATGACCTTCCCCTTATTGAGGAAGTCCATTCCTATACAGAACTTTCGATCATCAAGCGGAGCGATAGTTATATCGACCTTACCTTTCCATGCTCTAACTTGGATGTTTATACCTCAAGCCACTACATGGATTAGAAGGCTCTTCACATTAACCACCTTCACATAACCCTTCTCCTTTTTATAAGGTAGGCTAATCTTGTTGGTGAGTTCTTTTGCTATGTACACGTTGTCCGCTCCCATGTCCACTGTAGCTTGGAGTTTCTTACCTTCAATATCGGTCTCTACATACATGCAGCCACCGGCTTGCTCACATAGCCTGGATTATATGGAACTTAGGAGCGATATCGAGGCAATATTTATTTCCTCTTCATGCCTCTCCTCTTCCATCACAAGGGCAACAAGTTTTCTAAGCTTCAGGCATTCGAAACCCGATAAGGCCCGTCGCATAAGAAGTATGAGTATTTTCTCGGTGTCTCATCCTTCTTGTCTCTTCCCTTGTCCTTGAAGACTGTTGGCTTGTCCTGCCTGGGAGACTTATCCTGGTCTCTGTCACTGCCACTATCATCCTGGATCTTCTTTCTTCGTGGCTTCGATGAGTCCCTCTTAAACTTGATAAGTGACTCGGCAACGGTGACAGCTGATGCGAGGTCTTCCACCCCTCGCCTCTTCAACTCCATCTTCACCCATCCCGGAAGGCCATCAAGGAAACAGAAGAGTGCATTGTGCTTTCCCACACTTGGAATCTCCAGGAGTAGCTCTTGGAACTCTTTGGCATACTCTCGAACCTGACTATCCTTATGCTGAGGGCATCAAAGCTTGGCCCTAACCTTGTATTCAGCATCCTTCGGGTAAAACTGCTTCTCGAGTTCCCTCTTGAACCCATCCCATGTGTTGATGGGATTAGATCTTCTCCAGTCATCGTCACACCTACGATGCCACCAGACAAGTGCAACATCCTTACGAGAAAAGGCGGTATTGCTCATCTTTTCAGCACCATCCTTGATGCCCATCGCCCCGAAGTATGCTTCGGGTTCCCAAAGGAAGTTATTTATCTCCGTTGCACTCCTAGCCCTGTGGAAGGCAGGAGGTCTTGGTTACATTTCCCTTTGGAGCGATGGATATTTGGAGGACTCCACTGTTGGCCACTACAGCCATGCACACCTTTAGTTATGCCTCTAAAACCTTGACCCTTGCCTTGTACGCTACAACCTCGGCCTTGTAAGCCCTGACCTCAGCCTTGCAAGCTTGGAGTTCGTTATACTTGGTGGCCTCAGATGCTTGGAGAGCTTAGAGTTCATTCTTGAAGTCCACCACCATGGAGGTCATCGCTACTTGCATCTCCTCACGAAGCTCTTCCATGTCCCCCCCGGACTCGAGCTCCTTGAAGCGTCTATCTATGTTATCCACCCTACCCATTAGGGCCGACATGGTGGTGTTAATCTCCGCAAGCCGTTCCTTAATAAGGCCCATCACATTCTTGTTCTTGTCCTTGCCCTTTTTACCAACTTGTTGAGGGTTGACATTGATCACGCTTGAAGCCATGATATCCCAAACAAGAAGTGGCTCTGATACCAATCGTCATGGGTTGATAATTTCACTCAAATTCAAGCCCATGTGGCACTAGCAAGCTAACTCAAAACCCTTCTTAGTTTTCTAGAAAGCCTAGATGGTTGCTTAACTTAGACTTGAGAAGCTAAGTAAACACACACACACCCACACACACACACACACATACACACATGCACGCACGCACATACATAGACACACACACTCAGGAGAGCTTAGAGAAAGAAAGGGCTTAGAAGAATGTTTTGCATTGCACTTGGAATGCTTTCAATGGCTTGGTTACAAATGAGCCCTCTTGGGGGTTTATATACACATCCACCTCCTCATTCGAAGGATGAGATCTATTCGATCCTATGGCTATTATTAGACTTCCAATATATTTTATATAAATATCCTAGATACTACACACATGTAGAATAGTGTGGAGTATTCTAGAATATCCTAGTATAACCTAGAAGGTTCTAGGATACTCCACAAAAAGTCCTAGATTCTCTAGAAGGTCCTAGAATAATCTAAAACGTTTTAGCATATCCCAAAAGGTTTCAGACTACTTTGGAAGATTATGGAAGATTCTAGAACTCTTCAAAACCTCAGCCCGTGACACCTAGCATTCATTGTGTGTGCACAGTGAAAGACTGAAGCGTAATGGAGATTTTACTGGCACAGTGAAGGATTGTGACATTTGTTGCTATTGGATCATGTCTTCTTGGTTAAGTAGACTTGGCAAAATTAACTCGAGACCTGAACTCCGAACCGAGTGACTCAGACCTATATCCGACCCCATATTTGAAATAGGCTTACCCAAAAATAGATCCGAAAGCCGACTTGATTCGAACCGAACTATACTCAACCCAAAATTTCTTACAAACTTGTTTATTTTTGCATGACAAGTTGATTGGACTAAAAATTGATTTACCCAAAGTTGGTCCGATCAAACTGAACCGACCTAAAATGTCGCTTGACCCGAAATATGACCTGACCCAAACTTAACCCGACTCGTGCCTGAACCGAATGACCCAATTGCCAGGTTTATGGTTAAGTGTTGAGTGCTTACCAAGACACTTTGTTGATCTTTTAGCCTCATCTAGCTTAGTTAAGAAGCTCACTAAGACAACGACAGTACTTAGTGCATGCGTATCAAGTATTACTTGAAAGGGCATGATTTGTTCAGTACCGATGATGAGAAACTAGTGCCAATGGACCCTAAGGAGAAAAGAAATTAGAGATTGAGGCAGGACAGACTATGTATGTTGTCTCCATCATTGTAGAGGATGAGTACCTACATTGAATTAAGGATTATAACATGCCACACGAAGCTCGAGGTACCTTAGCAACACTCTTTAGAGATAAGAATGAATCTATTTATAGCAACTTGAAAATGAGCTCATGTCCATCAAACAAGAAGATATGATGGTAAATCAGTACTTCGCAAAATTTAAATATTTATGTGGTGAAATTAAGAAGATAGATCCGAGAGTGCAATCACTGAGTATAAATGTGTCAAATTATAAGGCTTAAACCCTAAATATAATCGCGTTAATATTACACTTTGGGGTTGGGAAACCAATGTACAAGCATACTTCGCCATCATCAAGGGTAGAAATGATTGATTATCATGCCAAATCTAAGGTAGATTTTAAAGGCCATGATCTCACAAAAATAGCTCATAGTCCTCGTTCAAATCAATCCAGGTTTTGCCCAACTTTTGAGCTAAATTTTCCATATTATTTGGGTTAAACACTAGTCTATCTTAGAGATTAAAGTCAGCTCTAATATGAATAACGTTGCATGGTTTTGGCTAAGAAAACTGAAAGTTGCGTTCTGTTTCAAAGGTAATAGTCTGGCAATTTAAGAGTATGAAGTTAGAATTGGCACCACTTCTTGATCAACTTTTTGGAGACTTTTGTTGTAGTTTAGGACATGAAAATTTGCCTAAATAATTATCAAGAAATACCCCAAAATTGCTTAAGAAATTCAACAATGGCTCTTTTTATTCAGGTTCAGAATGGATGAGACTAGCTTTTGACCAGTTAACATAATTGCAACAACCCACTTGCATTTTTATCTTTTTGGAGTGGTCTTTGCATCTTCAGCTTACTTAAGAAGGTTAGTATGGTGTATTTTAAATTAGACTCATGTTTATATGGTATCTAAGTCAGTTTGTACCACAAATAAACTAAGTATTAAGTGATTGTTGCATCTTCCCTTTTCGAATTGTACTTAAGGTGCAACTTATATTCTTTGTACTTATTATTGCATATTTTTAGGTGTTGAGAGAGCTATAAAGGGGCTTATGATACCCTCTGCATTAGTTGTAATGTTAAGAATGTGTTGAATGGAAATCACACCTTTGCAAGCCAAAAAATTCTCTTAAAATCTTGAAGTGCTTTATCTAGATTTCAGTCTAGAAGTGAATTCAAGTAGGGATCTTTATTCTTAAGGGTGGTCTCTTTATCCTCTTTGGTGGTGGCCTCTTAAGCATGGAGGTGGAAACTTTTTACCCAAGCTATATCTCACTTCCTTATTCATTTACTTTTTTGTCCAACTAAAACACTGCTAGTCAAGGACCTACAATTGTTTATGCAAGTTTATGCATCAGGTTTGCTATCATAACTACACTTTAATTCTTAATGAGTTTGTTGTCCTCTTTTAGTTCATGCTTCGTCTATTACTTACTTTTCACTTCCCTTCTTGATCCTTAATCTGTTCAACCATAAGAAAAGCTCATCCTAAAGAAATCCAACTACAAGAACCCTTTAGCTCCATAAATAGCCATTTCCAAAGTTCTACCCCATTTTAATCCTTCAAAACGAGTGAGGAAGGGAACCCTCCTCCTTATTGCCCAGGGGAATAATCTTGGAGCAAGCCCATACGAGGAGATCTAAAAATGCCATACTTGAGCTCCAAATTGGGTTTAGGGCTTTGAGCCAACCGTTTGACCGACTTCTACCCCAAAACTAAAAGATAAATGCGAATCCTCCTAGGAATGAGCAAGACACCCAACCTCTTCACCAAACTCTCATGATGGAGTGATTATTATTATGTTAATGGAAGGAGACCTTGGAGAAGAAGGCTTTCTAAAAATGATTTCAAGGATATTAAGTTTAGGCCACTAGAATTTGAAGGGAGTTTTAATTTAGACATATACCTTAAGTTGTACAAGCCCTTGAAAGGATTTTTGAGATCAAGCAATATAGTGATGTATAGGCCTTCAAGGTTGCCATTTTAAAACTCAAGAACTGCACTTGTCTTTGGTATGAAAACTTGAAGAAGCAATGTGCTAAGGATGACATGTCAAAAATAAAGACTTGGAGCAAACTTAAGAAGGTGATGGGCAATAGATTCCTTTTGGAAGGTCATAAGCATGACCTCACCTTAAGCTAAGCAATTTGAGGCAAGAGACATGGAAGTGGAAGATTACATAAGGGAGTTTGAACTACTCCAAATTAAGAGTGGAATTCATAAAGAGTCTAAACAAATCTTGGTAAGGTTCGTCAGTGGTTTAGTCCCTTTAAGTGGCTGAGAAGGTAGAGCTACAAGCTTTTTAGACCTTTGAAAGACTTGCACAAGCTGTCCAATTTGAAAAGCAATAAAAGGCTAAATAGTCTTATTCGGAGCCTTAAAGTAAGCCCTTATTTCTTTCCAAATTTCCCTCTAAGTTTGGCTCTATAAGAATGCTAGAAGGTTCATTCTCTCATGGGGATAAGGACAAAGAATAAGAGAAATGGAAAGGTAAAAAGGTTCCTATGGAGCCACCTAAGAAATCTAAGGGAAAGAAGTGTTCCAAGTATTCAGACCTTTTAAGATGATTGTCCAAATAGAGATGTCAAAACCATCGAAGAGGTTGAGATATCACTTAAGCTACAAAGGCTAAAAGTGAAGAAGAAAAGGATGCTCTTACAGAGGAGGTCACTTGCCTTGTCTTGACCATGGGAAAGCTCTTATGATCAAAATAGCACTTCATTCTAATTAGAAACTAGAAATAGAGACCTAAAGACAAAATTTTCAAACAAAATGCACTGCTAGGGGCAATGTTTACAACTTAATTATGGATAGTGGGAGTTATACAAATGCGACATCTCAAACACTTGTGAACAAGTTCAATCTACCCACCTCATGTCATCTTTATTGGTACTCTTTCCAACGGTTTAAATGAGGTAATGAGGTAAAAATCACCATACAAGCTCTTATTTATTTTTCAATTACGAAGACCTATAAAGTTGATGTGTTTTGTGACATTTTACCCAAGGATGCTTGCCATAGTCTCTTAGGGAGGCCATGGCAGCATGATACGAATGCAACCCACCATGGGTTATATAACATTTGTTTCTTTATGTCAAGGGTATAACTATGTCCTCCACTCCTCTACCTCTTTTATTATCCAGAAGTAACCTTAGGGGTAACACACGTGAGTCAAATCTATACTTGAGTAAAACATAGGTTGAGTGTGCCTTGAATGAAGGTTAAATTATGTATGCCTTGCTCTTGATTGAATAAACTGTGAGTAAGAGAGACCTTTTATCACTTGCTAACCCATTTTTAAAGGAGTATGGTGATGTCTTCCCAAGTGATTTACCTTCTGGTTGACCCTATTCGTGGCGTCGAAAACAAAATAGACCTTATTCGCAGTGCTGCACTCCTAAACAAACTGCAACCCAGCTAAAATAAAAGAATCATAAAGGCATGTAAAGCTTGTCGTAGAGCTATAAATTAAACCACTACTTCGATTTTATAAATAATATTTATAGCATAGGAAAGTAGGGATCAATCTCATGAGGAAAGATCATGTCAAAAAGCTAGTTTAATTCTAAATGAGCTTACTACTCTAATTTATTGTTTCTTCTCAATGTACTTCTAAAATAAATCAAATTTAATAAATAAAAATCTAGAAAAATACTTAATATTCCTCCTAAATATTCTCAACTTAATTCCGAAAATAAAATAGTAAAAAGCTATCCTAAATAATCTGGAAAAATAAAAACAGAAATAATAACATAATACTCAACTAAAAATGAAAACAAAAAAATAACAAACAGAAAATTAATATTAAAAATCAGAAACAGTAACCTAAACTAATATTCTTTAAGTTTGTAAGCTTATAACTCTAGAATTATATCTAATTAATTTCAGAAAAATTGAAACAGAAAACTACTGCAGAATAATAAAACAGAAAATTAAATATGAAATTAGAAAATAAATAAACTGCACTAATATAAATACGAAATTTATTAACAAAATTACCCAAATTTAAGGATATAATTTTCTGGACTCAATAACACCTAAAAAAAATAAATAAATATTAAAAATGCAATTTTCAGAATTATTGAAATAAAAACCTACACATATCCAATTCACGAAATAATTCTGAAAAATTATCAAATAATTGCCAAAATTTCGAAAATTAAATAGAGGTAGATTAAAACACTATATAAACCCTAGGATAGATTAAAAGCTTAAAAAAATGAAAGAAACTATTTTTAGCCTAATTTCTAACAAACCGGTAATTAAACGATAAAACTGAATATAAATCAAATCTGAAAATTATAATCACTCTAAAAATCAAAATCTAACTAATCTAAAATTACTAAGATACTCCTAAAAAACTATTGTTTTGGGGGGGGGGTAAACGAAATTTATATCGAAGCTAATTGTTAAAGAAGAAAAATTGACAAATTAAACAAATTAACTAAAAAGCAACAAATAATTATCAAAGTACCAAATCTATGAGAAATGCTCAGCATAATCTATATCCACAATACAAATTAATATTTATCATTAATACACAAATCGATTTCATCCATGAGTTAAACTGTAGAAGACACCCACCAGCGAATCTTCCCCGTTTTTCCTTATATTATAGTTTAATTAGGTCTAGCCTTAATATAAACCCTACTAATTTGATAACTCTTACACCAGCACAAGAATTTAATCAAACTAGTGTATTACATATTAGAAAAACATCATCTAATGCTTTGTAATCAATTTACCAGCAAATCGATTCAACAAAGATCTATAACGATTACCTAATTAAAAGAGATAGGTTTGAGCCATCCATGATTAATTTAGGTGATACTAATGCTTAAAAGACAATAATTTTTACGTATTAAAGCCTCTTAAACTATTATATGAATTCATATTAAACTAACTAGTATACATTCTAATTAATATAATATGAATATCATGAACAGTAAATACTAATCGCTATAGAGTCATGAATATAAATTAACTAGACAATAAAGCATTATACTTGTTTCAAAATAATTAATTTAACATGGTTTCAAATAGATTATACTAAGTACAAAAAAATTACTCACTCGTATTAAAAATAAAATCACAAAATTCACCCAAATAATTCATGTTTAACAATAATCTAAACAACACAAAAAGAGAAATAAACCTAACTACTTGAAGATGACGAGAAGTGAAGGGGATGGTGTGATGGAGTTGAGCGTGGGGTGTAGCTGTGGCTATGAACGAAGATGGCGGTGATGGTGATTATGATGTGATGAAGGAGAAGAAGTTGGCCGTGTGTTATGGAGGAGATTGAAGGCTATTGAGGGCTGCCATGAGATGATGGGTTTGAATGAGGGTATCGTGGCTTGTGATGGTAGATGCTTTAGGATGATGATGATATATAATGGAGAGGAAAGGAGGGGTGGGATAGCTAGGGTTTTTTCCTCTTCTTCCTTTCTTCCTTGGACTTCTTCTCCCTCAAGACTTCTAGCTTTCCTCCAACTATTGAAACCCTAACCCAATTAAATAATTATGAAAATAATATTCTCTATAAATTATTATTTTTGGACCGTCTTTATAGCCAAGCGTGTAAACCCGAATCTCGATGTCCTCTCTTCTCCTTTTTATTTTATTAATGCCTAACCAAAAAAATATATAAAATAAATTAAATTAGATGAAATAATATATAAAATATAATCAAAATAATTATGAAAACAATGCATGATTTTTGGCTTAACAAATTCCCCCACACTTAGATTTTGGACCGTCCTCGTGCAAAGAAATTTTAGACTCGACTTAAAAACTTACCCTCTTTCTTTCTTATAAAGTCATGCATAACTATGATATTCATACTAGGCCTTAGCTTGCTTTAAAAACAGTTTTATTGAAAATTAATTAGTTTTTTCCTCCAATAAGTGAATAACTATTAGACATCCAACTATCCTCAGAGAGTTTATTTATCAACCTCACAACATTTCCTTAATGAAATAACAAGTTCAATAATTATCCATCTCTTTTAAATATGCATACACCGATCAAGAGGTCTAAAAAATTTATGATAGAAAAATTTAGGCATGGTATGGCTATAAAGACAATTGAACTAGATAGAATAACTCATTAAATTGGTTCTAAACTTGCCTTGTATTTATTTTCTCTTCTTCTTCTTCTTCTTTTTTTTTTTTTTTTTCAAACTCCACTAGTGCACATATTCAAGGCCCATATAGGGTCTTAAAAATTGAACACTTCCTGTCTCACACTCACCCGAATAGAGGTGCTGGAGCAAACGATTCATTCTCATTTTTATTTCTTTTTAACTGTTAGTTTTGGCGAGTCATTGATCGACCCAAAAAGGGGCATGACTCTCCCAATCATGAGTTACTCCGTACATAAGGCTCACTTGAGACCTAAAGTTAAGGAGAAAAGGTGCCGAGCCACCTATTCCTACCCATGTTGGTAATCTAACCTTTTTTTCTTTCCTTTTTCACTTTTTTTCTTTTTTTTTAAGGATAAAAAACAGACAAGAAAAGTCACAATTTTAATGAGTTATTAAACTAATTCAATGGTCTAGGAGATGGGCCAGGTCATTTTATTACCTCTGAAGCGGATATAATACATGACTAAATAAGATGGATAATCATGATAATTACTCATTAAAGAGATATATGAGGATTAACTCAAACTTCTCTGAAAGACAGCTAGCATGCTTAGACATCTTCACTCATAGAAAAATAAACTAAAAAATAGCTAATAAAAACACAAAAAATTTTTAAACAAGCAAGCCTAGCATAAACTCATATCATGCATTATTTATAAAAAAGAAACTTTTTTTTTTGATTTTAAATGCAGGATGCACTCCCCCACTTAATTCATGCATAGTCCCTAATGCATGCAAGAAGCAAGAAATAATGAAAATAAAAACAAAATTAAATAGGTACTTCCCTAAAAATGTTGGGTTATCTCCCAACCAGCGCCTTTGTTTATAGTCCTTGGCTCGACTTCATGAAGCTCCTGGATCCTCTAGTTGGATCTCTTCCACTATATTATCAATAATTGGGTAGGGCACTTTATAAAACTTAGCATGATTAAGACTCTTAGTAAGCATAGTCAAAAATTCATCTTTATTGGATAAGTCATAAATATCTTGGGGCAACTCAGTGATAACATCAAGTACATACACGTAATTCACATCGACAGGGAATCTCATAGCACCAAAAATATTAAATTTAATCACTTCACCATCGAATTCTATAGTTAATGTTCCTTTATGCACATCAATTTTAGTCATAGCTGTTTTCAAAAATGGCCTGCCAAGCAAGATGGGAATATCATGACATGCATCACCCATGTTCATCACATAAAAATCAGCAGGAAACACAAGTTTATTTGCTTGGACTAAGACATCCTCTAACACTCCATCTGGATGAATACTGCTCCTATCAGCTAACTGAAGCACTACACCAGTTTTCTTTAACTATCCTAAGTTCAGTTCGTCATAAACAGACCTAGGCATGACATTAATGAAAATACCCAAGTCAAGCATAGCCTTATCAAAGTAAAGATTTTCTATTTTACAAGGAACAGAAAACATACCTGGGTCTTTACACTTAGGGGGAAGTTTCCTTTGAAAAATTACAGACACATTTTCTCCCACACTTACCTTTTCATTCCCTACTAACTTTTTTTTAGTAGTATACAATTCTTTCACGAACTTTGCATAACGAAACACCTATTTAATGGCATCAAGGAGAGGTATGTTGATCTGTACCTTCTTTAATGTCTCTATAATCTCTTGATTAGCCTCATTCACCTTAGAAGTAGGGTTTCGAAATCTACTAGGAAAGGGTGGAATTGGCTTATGAGGTTCTCTTTTCTTCTCTCCTATTTCCTTAGTAATTTGATTAGAATCTATATTTAACTCTGGTTCAGCTCCTTTAACCTCTAACTCAAGCTCAACCTCTCTACTCTTCCTAGGCTCTTGTAACTCTTTTCCACTCCTAAGTGTTATGGCACTAACATTCTCCTTAGGGTTAGGGTATGGCTGAGATGGTAACCTATTTTGCATTTGAGCCTGCAAGTTGCTAACTATGATATCAGTTGCAGTCTGTTTCTTTTGAACCTGTTTAAGAGTTATCTCCCAAATTTGGAACCTATTATCCATCTTCTTAAGGACTTGTTCTTGCAGAAAGTTGGTCCTATCTTGATTAGAAGGTTGACGAGACGTTTGGTCAAAACCAGGTGGATTGGTTTGAGGGCTATGCCTAAGGGTGGGATGGTTTCTCCATCCTTCATTATAGGTGTTAGAATAGAAATCATACCTTTTTTGACCTTGGCTAGAACAGATACCCTCTTGAAGTGTAGGACATGCATCAGTAGGATGCCTCTCTAGACAACAAATGCCACATATAACTGCTTTTTGTACTCCCCCAGTGACAATCTTATTCAATATAGCAGTAATGTAAGATAACTGACTCGCTACAGATGAGCTAGAACCAATCTCATTAACCTTTTTAATTTGTGACTCCCTAACACCAAGCTGCTGAGTATTTTGGGCCATTAGATTAAATAAATTTCTAGCATTTGCTGGAGTTTTATTAACCAAAGCCCCCCACTAGTAGCATTAACCATATTACGATCCATAGGAAGCAAACCCTCATAAAAATATTGAATCAACAACTATTTAGTTATTTGATGTTGGGGACAACTAGCACACAATTTATTAAATCTTTCCCAGTACTTACAAAAAGTTTCCCCATTCATTTGTTTGATTTCACATATCTCCTTCCTAATAGATCCAATTTGGGATGCTGGAAAAAATTTCTCTAGAAATAATTTATGCAATGCAATCCATGTCGAGAACGATCCAGCAGGCATGTAATACAACCAATCTTTAGCATTACCAAGCAAAGAAAAAGGAAAAGCTCTCAACCTAATTTGATCCTCAGGAATCCCCTCAGGCACCATAGCGGAGCATGTAATAAGGAATTCACTAATATGACGGTATGGGTCCTCCCCAGCTAATCCATGAAACTTAGGCAATAGATTGATGAATCCAGAGTTTAGTTTTAGGGGTTTATCTAATGCAATATAAGTAATAGACATAGGTTGGGTTTCCAGGTTAGGGGCAACAAGTTCCTGAAGAGTGGACATTCTTACCTCTTTAATTTTAAGACTTACGGAGTTAGGACGACTCTCTTTGTTTTTAGCTTTCAATGTTTGCTCCTTGTCCTCTCCAATTTCCTTACCACTCCTGAATCTCATACATTACGGGAAATCTACAAAAAATTAAAATACTAGAGTTAAAACAAAACAATAAAAGTAGTAAAATTAAATAGAAGTAAACTAGCAATTTATTTTATTTCTCCGGCAACGGCGTCAAAATTTGTAAAGCTTGTCGTAAAGGTACAAATTAAACCACTACTTCGATTTTATAAATAATATTTATAGCGTAGGAAAGTAGGGATCGATCCCACGAGGAAAGATTATGTCAAAAAACTAGTTTAATTCTAAATGAGCTTACTACTCTAATTTATTGTTTCTTCTCAGTGTACTTCTAAAATAAATCAAATTTAATAAATAAAAATCTAAAAAAATACTTAATATTGCTTCTAAATATTCTCAACTTAATTCTGGAAATAAAACAGTGAAAAGCTATCCTAAATAATCTGGAAAAATAAAAACAAAAATAATAACACAATATTCAACTAAAAATGAAAACAAAAAAATAACAAACAGAAAATTAATATTAAAAATCACAAACAGTAACCTAAACTAATATTCTTCAAGTTTGTAAGCTTATAACTCTAGAATGATATCTAATTAATTTCAGAAAAATTAAAACAGAAGACTACTGCAGAATAATAAAACAGAAAATTAAATCTGAAATTAGAAAATAAATAAACTGCACTAATATAAATACGCAATTAATTAACAAAATAACCCAAATTTAAGGATATAATTTTCTGGACTCAATAACACCTACAAAAACATAAAATAAATATTAAAAATGCAATTTTTAGATTTATTGAAATAGAAACCTGCACATATCCAATTCATGAAATAATTTTGAATAATTATCAAATAATTTCCAAAAATTCTGAAATTAATAGAGGCAGATTAGGACACTATATAAACCCTAGGATGGATTAAAAACTTAAAAAAATTGAAAGAAACTATTTTTTGCCTAATTTCTAACAAACCGATAATTAAACGATAAAATAGAATATAAATCAAATCTGAAAATTATAATCACTCTAAAAATCAAAATCTAACTAATCTAAAATTATCAAGACACTCCTAAAAGACTATTCTTTTGGGGGGGTAAACGAAATTTATATCGAAGCTAATAGTTAAAGAAGAAAAATTGACAAACTAAACAAATTAACTAAAAAGCAACAAATAATTATCAAAGATACCAAATTTATGAAAAATGCTTAGCATAATCTATATCTACCATACAAATTAATATTTATCATTAATACACAAGTTGATTTCATCCATGAGTTAAACTGTAGAAGACACCCACCAGCGAATCTTCCTCGTTTTTCCTTATATTATAGCTTAATTAGGTCCAGCCCTAATATAAACCCTACTAATTTGATAACCCTTACACCAGCACAAGAATTTAATCAAACTAGAGCATTACGTACTAGAAAAATATCATCTAATGCTTTATAACCAATTTACCAGTAAATCGATTTAACAAAGATCCATAACGATTACCTAATTAAAAGAGATGGGTTTGAGCCATCCATAATTAATTAGGGTGATACTAATGCTTAAAAATGATAATTTTTACGTATTAAAGCCTCTTGAACTATCATATGAATTTGTATTAAACTAACTAACATGCATTCTAATTAATATAACACGAATATCATGAATAGTAAATACTAATCGCTATAGAATCATGAATATAAATCAAGTAGACAATAAAGTATGAAACTTGTTTCAAAATGATTAATTTAGCATTTTCAAATAAATTATACTAAGCACAAAAAAATTACTCACTCATATTAAAAATAAAATCACAAAATTCACCCAAATAATTCATGTTTAACAATAATTTAAACAACACAAAAAGAGAAATAAGGCTAAACTACTTGAAGATGATGAGAAGTGAAGGGGATGGCATGATGGAGTTGAGCGTGGGGTGTAGCCGTGGCTATGAACAAAGATGGTGGTGATGGTGATTATGATATGATGCAGGGGAAGAAGTTGGCCGTGTGTTATGGAGGAGATTGAAGGCTATTGAGGGCTGCCGTGAGATGATGGGTTTGAAAGAGGGTACCGTGACTTGTGATGGTAGATGCTTTAGGATGATGATGATATATAATGGAGAGGAAAGGAGGGGTGGGATAGCTAGGGTTTTTTCCTCTTCTTCCTTTCTTCCTTGGACTTCTTCTCCCTCAAGACTTCTAGCTTTCCTCCAATTATTGAAACCCTAGCCCAATTAAATAATTATAGAAATAATATTTTCCATAAATTATTATTTTTGGACCGTCTTTATAGCCAAGTGTGTAAACCCGAACTTCGATGTCCTCTCTTCTCCTTTTTGTTTTACTAATGCCTAACCTGAAAAATATATAAAATAAAATAAATTAGATGAAATAATATATATAATATAATCGAAATAATTATGAAAACAATGCATGATTTTTGGCTTAACAAGGTAAGTGAAAGAACTTATCCGAGGATATGCAAAGAAGAGTCTAAGCCCTCGTTCAGTTCCATCCCTTTTAGTCCCAAAAAAGGATGGCATCATAAGGATGTATATTGATAGTAGAGCCATTAGCAACGTCACCATCAAATATAGATACCCATCCCTTGCCTAGATGTCATGCTAGATGAACTCTATGTTTCTTTGATTTTCTTCAAGTTAACCTTAGGACTGGATATCACCAAATAAGAACGAGGAAGGGAGATGAATGGAAAATAGCCTTCAATAGCAAGGTAGGTTCGTATGAATCATTTGTAATGCCCTTTGGATTGTCTAATGCTCCCAGTACTCTTAAGATGTTAATGTATGAAGTGTTTAGACTATTCTTGGGAAATTTTATGGTTGTTTACTTTGATGATATCATAGTGTATGATTATAGAGAAGAAGAGCACCAGGAAGACCTTAGACAAGTCTTTTACGTGCTAAGAAAACAAAAACTTCATGACAAGTTCGACAAGTGTGACTCTTTGTTCAAGTGTAGTATTTCTTAGCTATGTTCTTTCCAAGTATGGCATTCAAGTGGATCCTTTTGAGATTGAAGCCATCAAGAGTTGGCTTACATCAAAGAGCGTTATGGAGGTGAGAAGCTTCCATGGCCTAACATCTTTTTATAGGAGATTTATAAAGAGTTTCAGCTCCACTATTGCTCCCCTGACTTAAGTGTATAAAAAAAAGAAGAGGCCTTTGAGAGGACTCCACAAGCTCAAGAGGCCTTGGAAACAATCAAAGAGAAGCTTTGTCAAGCTCTTGTCCTAACCCTTTTGTCTATTCTAGAAGCTAAAGTCCTTGTTTTCAAGTTATTAAAGTTGCGTACAATCATGATAATAAGTTCAAAGTTCTTTTGGATGAACATTTTGTCTGGAGACCTTATCAGGTGCAAGATGGGCTTATCTTCAGGGGAGGTAAGCTTTGTATACCTAAATGTCTCCTTAGAGAGTTTTTTTTTTTTTAGCAAGAAAGCTCACAACGTCTCCCTTGGAGGCCACTTTGGTATTAACATGACCGTGGATATCTTGAAGGAAAATTTTATTGGCCAAAGATGGCAAGTGATGTGCACAATATGGTGTCTAGATGTAGCACTGTTCATTATTCGGTCCAAACCCAAACCGGATTGAAGACCATCCTGGACCGGACCAGATCAAATGAATTCGGTTTGGTCCATAGTCCACAATTTTTTTTTAAAATTTGGTCTTAAGTCTGGTCCACCACTTCGGACCGAGGACCGAATAAAAAAAATTTGAAAGCCGACTTTTTACTTGTTCAGTTTCAATTTTCTTTTGCAACTTGTAATTTCTCATATGTTGAAGAATATTGATTTTTTTTTCATGGTGAAAATATGTTAAAATGGTTCATATTGAAACAAATGTTAGATGTTCACATCATAAAAACGTTTGCCTTTGATGTCACCCAAGTTCTCAATTTTGCCCGCGTGATAATTCGGTCCAGTCCGGGTCTGGTCCATGACTTATTCGGTCCTATCTACAGTCCATGACTTCTCTCTTATTTGGTTCTTAGTTCAATCTGATCTTGTTCGATCCAGTTAGGGTTTGGACCGATGAGCACCCCTATCTAGATGTTACATTTGTCATTAAGTGAAGAGCACCTTTCATCAAGCCCTTTGCCAATTCCTCAAAGGCCTTGTAAAGATGTTAATATGGATTTTTTGGTTGCCTCACCTCGTATCCCAATGGGAAATGACACGATAATGTTAGTGGTGGATAGGTTCTCTAAAATGGCAAATTGTATCTCTTTGCACCAAACAAATGATGCCTCTCATCTTGCACATTTGTATTTTAAAGAGGTGATAAAGCTTCATGGGGTTCCAAAAACTACAATATAGACTCTAAGTTTTTGAATCATTTTTGGAGGTCTCTTTGGAGACTTTTGGGACCAAACTCTAGTTGAGTATAGCATATGACCCCCAACTAGGTAACCATATTGAGGTCACAAACCAAACTCTTGCCATCGTCTTAAGGAACCTCATCCATAAGAATCGCCAAGGAGTGGATCTCAAGTTCCCCCAAGCTAAATTTTCCCACCACAGATGTCCCACTCATCCACAGAACACCCTCATATAAGGTTGTCTGTGCTCTCAACTCTCTTACACAATTAACCTTGATCCACTTGCCCTGGAATCTAAGCCAAGCTTTGAAGTCAAAGACAAAGTTAAGGAAATGAGACAAATCTATGGGCAAGTGATGGCTAGAATAGAGAAGGTCAATGAAATGTATGAGAAAAGGGCTAACAAGCATCATTCATAGCCCAAATTTCAATCGGGAGACTTGATGTGGCTGCACTTAAGGAAAGAACTTTTTCCTTCGAAGAGGAAGAACAACCTCATGTCCAAGAGTGACAGTTTATTTTAGTATATACAAGCTTAAACTACCCAGGGACATGGATGTCTTAGCCACCTTCAACGTTGGCGATCTTACTTCTTATCTTGATAAAGATGAACTTGAAGAATTGAGGGTCAATTTCTTTTAAGAAGGAGATGGTGATACAGGAGCACCCTTAGCGATCATCAAGGGTAGAAATTTTAAATGTGTAGAATCCAAGGTAGATTTCAAGGGAATTGATCTCAAAAAATTGCTCACAACCTTGGTTCAAATCAGTCTAATTCTACCTAATGTTTGAGTTGAATTTTCCATATCATTTAGGGTCTGATTTGGGTTAGATCTTATTCCTTCTTGAAGACCAAAGAGTCATCTCTCACATAAATAAGGTTGCATCCTTTTGGCTAATAATTTGATCCCTGAAAGTTGCAGTTTATTTCAAGGGTAAAGCCATGAAATTTCTGTGTATGAAGTTAGAATTGGCTCTGATTTAGTGACTTTTGATGGATCTTAGGACATGAAAATCTACCTAAATAATTATCAAGAAATTACCTTTTAACTAGTTAATATATTTCTAGCAGCCAACTTGCATTTTTATCTCAATTTGGAATGGTTTCTTGCATCTTCGGCTTAATAAATAAGTTTGATCCATGTATTTTAAATTACGATCATGTTTAGATGATATCTAAATTGATTTGAACCACAAGGGCACCAAGTGTTAACTATTTGTTGCATCTTTCCTTCTCTAATTGTACTTATCCAGTAACTTATACTAGCTATTGAGAGAGAAGCAAAAGGGCCTATAGTTCTGCCTCTATTGGTAATAATATTCAGATTATGTTGAATGAAAATCACGACATTGCATGCCCAAAACTCTCTTAAAATCTTGAAATTCTTTATCTAGATTTCAGTCTAACATTGAGTTCAAGTGGGGATCTTTATCGTTACGTGTAGTGGTGATCTTTATCTCATGTGATGGTGGCTCTTAAGCTTGGTGGTAGAAACTTTAACCAAGCTATATCTCGTGTCTTTGTTTGCTTACTTTTCATTCTAACTTATATATTGCCAGGTCAAGGGCCTTGAATTGTTCATGCAACTCTCTTTGGTAGAACTAGAAAGCATATAGGCAGACGAAGAACACCTATACAGATAAACAAGTAGTCTTTCACTTAAAAAGGAAGACAAAGACATTTTCATAAAAAGAAGAGCTCCTACAATTCAAAATTTCCGACATCATTATTCTGACAAAATTTCCAACCGAAAGAGCATATTTTTTCGTCAGAACACGAATTTTCCAATGAAATTTCCTGACATCAGAATGTGGCCCATCGGGAAGCCTTTCCGACGGATAACACAATCCGTCAGAAGCTTTTCCATGAAATTGCAACAGAAAAATACATCCACCTCCGGCGAAATCACACTGTCCATCGGAATTTTAAAATTTTAAATTTTTGGAAAAATTCATTGGAATTCCATCGGTTTCTGCTGGTTTTGGTCCGAAATCTGTCGGTGTTTTTAATTTTTTTAAGTATAAAGACTATAGTACCCAATTGTATAAACATTTTACAATGTAGCTAATATACGATAAATTCTCATTATTAATATTAAATTTGTATTAACATTAAATTTTACTTAATTAATTAAAATTGTATTCTTTAATGGAAAATTAAAATGCAAAAATTAAGAACAAGTTGTCAACTTGACAAACTAACATCAACATAGCGAATTAACTATACAAACTATCAAATTTATGAAATTATATGCAGACTAATTATACAAAGTATCAAATTCAATGTGTATGCTCAATTCACTACAAAAATGGGTACAAATTGCACACATGAAAACATTATCAATAAGTCGGAGCAAATGACAGTGTGCATTGCTCCCCCTATTTTGTGAAGCAAGTAATGAAAAAGAAGCTTGGAGTAAGATTTATAGGAGAAATTCTGATGGAATAATTGTTGGAATAAAAAAGTAATTTTTTTTAACTAATAAGATTGAATAACATTCAATGGTTTGAGAGTAAAAAATGGATCTCTTTTGATCCTTCTATTTTCCTTACTCTTGATTGAACGAATGCTCAGAGGTATATATACATACATGAGGAGGAAGCGGTTCACGGCTAACCCTAAGGTTAGCTTCCAAGTTTCCAAGTCTCCTAATTTTACTACTCATATGCAAGCTTAATTGTAGATAAAGTAGAATTACAATGTGATAACAACTAATGATATTACAATACTCCCCCTCAAGTTGGAGCATGCAAGTCTAAAATGTCCAACTTGCCTTTCAAGAATTAAAACTGGCTTTTGCTGAGAGCTTTAGTGAAAATATATGCAGGTTGGTGTTGGGTCCCAACATGGGCCAATGTAAGTATGCCGACTTCAAGTTTCTCCCGAACAAAGTGGCAGTCAATTTTAATATGCTTTGCTCTCTTATGGAACACAAGATTGCGAACAATATGTAATGCTACCTAACTGTCACAGTAAAGTCACATAGGAGAGGAGAAGATGCCCAAAGATGCTAGAAAGGACCTTATCCAGGCTAGTTCACTAGTAGTAAGTGCCATGGAGTAGTATTCTGCTTCAGCTAAAGATCGGAATATAGTTGCTTGTTTCTTGCTATGCCAAGAAATCGATGATCCGCCTAGCATGATAAAATAACTCGAAAGTGATTGTCATGAGATAGGACATGCTCTCTAGTTGGAGTCATAGAAACCAATCAGCTTAAGATTGTTGTCAGATCAAAGTAAAAATCCCTTGATTTGTAGTACCCTTAAGATACTATAATACATGTCGCACAGCAGTCATATACTTTTAGCTTGGTGCATGCATGAATTGCAAAAAGATGTGTACGGCATAAGTAAGATCGGGCTTGGTGACGGTAAGATAAGTTAGGCGTCCAATGAGCCGTCGATATCGAGTAGAATCAGCAAGAAATTTTCCTTGTGCCAGTGTGAGGCGATGGTTTTGTTCCATGGGAAATTCAACAGGTTTAGCTCACAACAGGCCACACTCATCAATAATTTCCAAGGTGTATTTTCTTTAACTGAGGAATAATCCCTATGGACCTCTGGCCACCTCAATGCCAAAAAAATATTTTAATGGGCCTAAATCTTTAATACTAAAGCATGTGCTTAGATAGTCTTTAAATTGTGTACATGCTGTAGTATTATTTCCTGCAAGCACAATATTGTCTACATAGACTAAGACACTCATAAAGGTGTCACTTTTGTGATAGGTGAATAGAGAGTAATCGGCATTGGAGCGCACAAATCTATAGTCACAAAATCTAGAAGACAGCTTGGTGAACCTCTGTCGAGGTGCCTGTTACAATCCATAAAGAGACTTCTTGAGGCTACAAACTTTGTCCTTACCACTTCCTTTAAACCCTGGAAGAAGCTTCATGTAGACTTCTTCGTTGAGATTACCATACAGAAAGGCATTATTGACGTCCAGTTAATGCAATTCCCAGCCTTTTGCGATGGCCAATGCTAAGAAGTAGCGTACACTAGTCATCTTTGCAACAGGTGCAAAAGTCTCATTATAGTCAAAACCTTCAATTTGGTGATTACCTCGGATAACTAAGCGTGCTTTATATCTTTCAATGGTACCATCAAATTTATAATTTATCCGATAGACCCATTTGCAGCTAATGGATTTCTTGCCAGGTGGAAGACTTTTGATTGTCCAAGTATCATTTTTTTCCAGCGCCTTTATTTCTTCAGCCATGGCATGTCGCCAATTTTCATTTTGAACAACTTCATGATAAAATCTTAGTCCTACAACTTTAGTAATAGCCACTAAAAAATGTTGATAAGAAGATGAAAACTTTGTGCAAGTGACAAAGTGTTTTAGGGGGTAATGCGTACCTGAGGATGCCGTTGGAGGAGGTGGTGGAGCAGGAGAGACGGGGTTCTTAGATTGAGTAGAATGGCATATGTACTAATTGAAATGGGCCGGAGGTTTGCAAAGTCAATGTCCTCACCTGGGCTCGCTGTCTAATGTGACGGATGAAGTGAGAGGAGAAGAATTAGGCTCCTGAACTAAGTCTGTCACCACAGTAATTGTTGGGTTAGATAATTTTGGTTGGGCCACTTCTAATTGGGTCGTGGACTGTCTTTGGGTTGAGTTGCTGATGCTTTCTGTAGTCTAGTCTGTAGACAGCATGGTTTGATTGCTCCCCTTTATGTCAAGGCCAGAGGAAACAAGGAGCAGATCTGCTGCAGATGGGTCTGTTGGAGTTGTATATCCGCATACTCGGCTTGTGGTGATGAGCCCAGATTTCCTTCAACGTGATTTTCTGGCATCGTTCCTATCATCAACTGCTCCTCTTTAAAAGGAAAAAATTCTTCATGGAATACAATATCTTGGCTCTCAAAAAAATTTTATGTTTCTAGATCATAAAACTTCCAAGGTTTCTCACCGTACGGGGTAACCTATAAATATGCAGCGCCTACTTCGTGATGCAAACTTATCACCTCCTGTTACTTAATTTTTAGCATAACACAAACTACAAAGATCTTAATGTGATCATAGATGGGCTTTCTTTTATAAATAAGCTCATAAGGTGTTTTTCCTCCTAATAATTTACTGGGGGTTCGATTTATTAAGCATGATGCTGTAAGTGCACATGCCCCCTAAAACTCCAAAGGAAGGGAGGCATAGAACCGAAGTGCCCGACCTACATTTAGTATATGTCGATGCTTGCGCTTTATACGTCTATTCTGCTGAGGAGTATTCACACAGCTAGTTTGATGTGTGATTTCCTTCTCTCGATAGAAGACCTTCATAGGCCTGGATTTAAATTTGATCCCATTGTCTATTCTTACTGCCTTCACTTACTTGTTAAATTGGGTTTGAACCATAGTGATAAAACGTCTTAAGAGGAGTCCCGCCCCACTTTTCTCTTCCATCAAATACAACAAGACTCCACGACTTAGATCATCAACTAATGTTAGAAAATAGTGTGCTCCACATGAGGAAGGCACACGATAGGCCCCAATATATCATAATGCACAACTTTAAATAATTCATGAGCTCTACTTTCACTAATTGAAAATTGCTACCTAGTTTACTTAGCACAAAAACAAGCGTCACATATATCTTTATTTCCATTAGCAGAAGCTGGAAGATTTGATTGTTTAGTAAAAATATACATGATTTCCTTGGATGGGTGTCCCATTCTCCTGTGCTATAAATCCCATTATCAAATTGCATTACTTTGACCCCTCAACGATGCTCCACTATAGTAGTAAAGCTCATCTCATTGCTCACCCATTCCAATTGGCGTCCTCGAAATACGGTCTCGTAAAACACAATGATCGTAAAAAAAATGTCACACTACAATTTAAGTCTTTTGTAATCTTAGAAATTGACACAAGATTATAACTGAGTGTGGGCACCAAAAACATATTTTTTTATTTTGTCCCATCATGTAAATTCACCACTCCTTGTTTACCGGAGATGGTTTGAGTGCCATTTGGCAAATCAATCAGTACTGGCATTGTGGCTCAGGCCTCTGAGAGTAGGTTCAGAACACCGGTAATATGAGTCGAAGCCCCACTGTCATGCATCCAAAAACTATTACCTGTAAGCTTTTTAGTTTCAGGTTTAGATGGTTCGATCAGGCTTATAAGTTGTTGAACCTGCTCAGATGTAAGACCAGGTATCAGCGGCTGGTTCACGATGCTGGCCTTGGCTGTCGATAAGGGACTCGCTGCTATGGTATAGGCGCCTTCTTGACCTTCGCCTCTGCCATGGTATCCACCAACTCATCGACCTCGACTGCCTCTGTTTCCATGCGCTCGACCTCGTCCACGTGAACTCCAACCTGGCAGGTACCCGATTAGCTTGAAACAGTCTGCCTCCTCGTACTCGTATTTTTCGCAGTGTCTACAGGCTCCTTTCTCTCGTGCAGCTGTTCCGGTTCTTCTATGGCTGCTACTCATCACAAAGGCTGCTGTGGAGTCGAGTCTATCGTCTCTGATGATCATCATAAGCTAGTGGCTCTCCTCTTGGTGCACCATGTTGAACATCTTATCAAGTGAAGGTAGGGGCTCCATAGCTAGAATTTGTCCTCGGATATGCCCATAAACTTCATCATTCAGCCCCATCAAAAGCTGATTGGCTTTTTCTTCGTCTATCACCTTAACAAGTTGCCTACCCATGTTGCACTCGCATTTCCCACATATACAACATGGGAACCACACTTGATTTTCCAGTTCGCTCCAGAGATCCATAAGCTTTGAATAGAATTCAACAACCTCTGACCCACCTTGCTTACATTCAGCAAGCTTCGTTTTGAGTTGGTGGATCTTAGGTGCGTTAGACACCGCGTAGCATTTTTTAAATCTGTCCACATGAGCTTTGCGGTGTCAATATAGACAATGCTAGTTCAAAGTTTAGCGTCGACAACGTTGAGTATCCAAGAGCAAATCATTGAATTTGGCATCTCACAGGCTTGTAATTCGGTGGTGTCACCCTCATCCTGGGGCATGAGTTTTGTTATAGTGCCTTTGATGAATCCTAAGTTATTTTTGAATTTTAGGGCAGTTCTAACTGCCTTTTCCCAAAGATCATAATTTTTTCCATCAAAAATTATGGTTGTGATCAAGACCCCGGGTCCTTCAGAAGGGTATGGGTAATAGGGTGAATGTGTTTCTGTGACAAGCTTCTTGTTAGTCATGGTTTAATTTCGATTTTAATTCCAAAAAGAAAGGCCTCTCGGCTCTGATACCATAATAAGATTGAATAACATTCAATGGTTTGAGAGTAAAAAATGGATCTCTTTTGATCCTTCTGTTTTCCTTGCTCTTGATTGAACGAGTGCTCAGAGTTATGTATACATGCATGAGGGGGAAGGGGTTCTCGGCTAACCCTAAGCTTAGCTTCCAAGTTTCCAACTCTCCTAATTTTACTATACATATGCAAGCTTAATTGTAGATAAAGTAGCATTCTAATGTGATACCAACTGATGATATCGCAATGTTAACAGAATTCAGACTGATTTTTTCATCGAAACGTTTAAAAAAATTTGAATTTTCCCTCACTTAAACTAGGGTTAAAATTGTTTTTCAGAAACTTATTTTTTGACTGAAATTCTGATGGGAACTGTCATAATTGCATTGAAACATAAGTCTGTCAAAATTTCAGGAAATCTGTTAGAATCCGATAGAATTCTACCGGAGATTCCGATGAACTTGTTTTCGGTCGAAATAAGGTGAATTTTTAGCAGTAAAGCTAAGGTAAGCAAATTTTAGCAGTAAAGCAAAGGTAAGTTCGTGAAAAGATACAATAGTGATAAAGAATCCTTAGGAATTGGTCAACAAAAGTTACAACAAGGATAACATGGAGGAGGTCTATCTTAAGGTGGAGCATATCGAGCTTGAGATGAATACGAAGAAAGAAAAAATTAGTGCTAAGAAGATCAGTGTTATAAATGTGGTAAGAAAGTGCACTTGTTTAAAGATTATAAATCTATTTAGGTAAAAGGTAATTCAATCGCCTTCATAAGTAATGACAGATAAGAAAAATGAGACTTTTAGATATCATTTATGAAAGAAGAAAGTCATGCCATAGTAGAGATACAAGTCGCTACTTCATGTACTGGCAAGCAAAAAGAGGAAGCCACCATTATCATGATGAGTGACGAATCTATTAAGTATTAACTATTAAGTATTACCTTGAAGTCCGATTACCTCGTGTACATAATGACAAACATGAACAAGCTACAAAGCATGATCGAGTATGGGGGAGATTAGGTTGTTGTGATGAAAAAATGACTCTAGAATATCGATCACTCATACTGGCGATGCTTTGACTGTCCTCTATTTAGTCCACATTAGGAGCAATTACAAAATATCTACCATGTGCCTAACTAAAGAAGAATATATTAGTAGTGTCCTAACTCATGTATTCAAGAAACATTTTGGTCTTTACGGCTAACGATATGAACGTATATCATAGTATCAAGCTTATATCTTCACCAATGTGGGAGGTACAACACTTAGGTTCAGTACATGTAATTTTTTGTCCAAGGTGCCTATGCAAAAAAAACAAGGAAGAACAAATCTCTAGCATGTAAGACTTGGCCCTGTTAGCTATCACAAGTTAAAAGTAATGATGTGAAAATCAATGATGAAGGATCTTCAACAACTTAAGGTTTGGGATAACATAATATGTTGGGGGTTTAGTACTAAAAGAAGCATTGGCATGCTTATGAGGATTCTACAATTGAATTTTAGGTGCCACTTGAGCCTATGCACTTGGATGTCTTTGGAAGAGTAAATCAACCATCTAGTATGTTATATAGATATAGCTGTAGTGATAATTTCTCAAGATATGTTTGACTAAATTTTACGAAAGAAAAATCAAAGGCACTAAATAAATTTAAAGAGTTTGAAAAAACAACTGAAAGTTAAGTCGGCGATAATGGGGGAGGATATACTTCGAATGAATTCTTTTATTATTTACAAGAAAATATGATACGTCACTAGCTCAGTCGCCTTAGCATGACAAAATTACGTGGCTAAAAGAGACATCTCATAGAGACCTACCAGAGCATGTTAGATGCTAAGAATAATTGAGCTGCTCCAAAGATGAGTACATGAAGCCTGCAATTTATATAACTAATAGACTGTCATCAATAAGGCTCAAGTTTATTTCTCTATGTCATAAGCTATTAAAATTAAAGCATACAATAAGCTATTTAGAGTCATTGGGTGTGTGTGCTATGTCTTCATACAAATCACTCACAAAGATGGTTCGAGAAGAATGTGATTCATTGCATCTTTGTGGGATATGATTATGAAAGAAAGTGAAGAGGTGTCGTGACAACCAATAAGGTGTTGTTAAGTATTAAGAAATGCGAAATGGTACTTCTTGACTTCAAAAAGATCAAGGAAAAGTTAGAGTAAAGGCTTTAGAAATACACAAATGCTAAGGAGAAAGATTTAAGTCAACAACAAGCACTAGAAAAAGAACTCACAATAGGAGACTAAGTTACTAAACATGTAGAAAAGTCCGTAGAAGATGGTGTACATCATGCGTCCCTAGAAAGAGAGAGACCAAGCCAACATGAAGATGTAGTGGTAGAAAAAGTCTCAAAACTATAATTAAGAAGGTCCACGAGGACACGCAAACCTCATCTTAAATATGCAAATACAACACTAGTTGAAAGACTAACATTAAGGAATAGAACACTCATGAAAAATCACGTCAAAATAAGGAGTGATGACAAGCAATGGGACAAGAAATGCAAGCATTAATTCAAAATGAGATTTAGGGCTGAGTACTTAAGCCTAAATATGCAAAGCCCATTTCATGTAAATGGATGCACAAATGAAAAATGCAGTCTAGCCATTCAATCGATTGATATAAAGTGCAGTTGTGGCTCGAGGATTTCCCCATACTTAAGGGATTAATTATGAAGAGACATTCAGTGCTATAGCAAAATTAGAATTGTATATGTTTTGCTAGTTTTAGCAATATGTTCCTACATGGAAAACTTGATCATGAGATATACAAAGACCAGCCTAAGTGATTAGAAAGTAGAATCATCTCGACTATGTGTTCAAGTTAAATAAGGCATTATATGGACTCAAGCATGCACCCTGAACATTATATGGAATGATAATCGAGTTCTTTATTTGGGGACTCCATGGTGCTAGCAAACTCTATCTTATTTAAAAATGAAGGATTAAGCAAGTACTTATCTATGTGGATGATCTCATCACCACTAGCAGTGGTGAACCATAATCCAACCAAAAAAAATATCTAACCTTTCTATATTCTTTCAAATGAAGGATCACAGTGCTTGTCTTGTAGTTGAAGTAAACAACGAGTGTTTATGCTTATGCCAAAAAAAATATGCCCAAAATCTTCTTGAAAAGAATGGGATGATTGAATACAAGAAAATTTCAACTTCAATAGAAACAGACAATAGACTTAATTTGTTCATTTTAATAGAAAGATCTTGATTGATCAAAGATCTTGAAGAACCAACAATGTATCAACGGTTGGTTGGAAGCTTAATCTACATCACACGAACTAGGCTTGATATTATTTATGTAGTCATCATAGCAATTGATTGTATGCAATAGCCACAAAAACCTCATTTGAAAGAAAAATGATGAATACTAAAGTACAAAAGAGGGACCCTTTATTATGGTCTATTCTATAAGAAGATGACAAGTAGGAATTGGTCAAGTATTATGATGTCGATTATATTGGTGCTCATGTCACTTATCAGTCAATCATAGTATATGTATCAAGCCCACAATTGGCTACCATATCATGGTGTACTAAAAGGTAACCACCAATGTCACTATAAACCACAAAAGGGGAGTATCCTGCTGTGACTATGGCACCCAAAGAATGAACCCATTAGTTTAGCTATTAAGCAAGCTTCACCAACCTACTAACGATCCAATTGAACTAAGAATTAAAAATCTCTAAGCCATATGATTAGTAAAGAATCTAGTATTTAGGACTAAGAGTGCGAAGGTACACTATGATTTCATCACAAAGATAGTATTACTAGGAGAGATCAACATAGAGCACATAAGGACAAAAGAACAAGTAGCTGTATACTGACTAGGCGACTCAATGGTGCAAAGTTCGAAGAGTTTTGAGGAAGCCTTAAGATGGCTCCAAGGAAAACAGTAAGGAAAATTGGGTGTCTATAGGGTTATTAAAGCATAAAATGTTATCACGTACTATACAGAAGAAGTATCTAAATCATTCTTAGAAAGAAGATAAGTCTAATTGCAGGAACTAAAAAATCTAGAAAGGAGATATTCAGATATCACTTTGGTGATTTTACCTCCTAAACTAATCTTACTAAAGATCTTAGATATTACACTAGCTTCTTGAGAAGTTCTAGGGAAAATTAAGATATGAAATGTAAACCTTTGTAATTTTTAGAAACTGGTCTACCTTCTCCATCACACCTCAAGGTGGCAGAGTTATTATGAATAGGGCATTAGGCCTCCACTTTTGCATCCATTCACAAGAAAAAGTGATCCATTTCACATATAAAAGAGTTAGAGAAGAGGGGCCTTACAAGAGCAAGTGAGGTATGCCACATACACTTGGGTGCTTCAAAGTTGGAAGCCTTCCCTCTCATTTGTACATCTTGGAATGTTTATAATAAAAGCATTATTTCTAACATATCAGTTGGTGTCTACATCTGTAACAGTTGTCATGAATCCTGCCTGTAGATCTCCTTGTTTACATATTAACCATACCAATATCCAAAAATTCCCATCTTTTATATCCACATCTTCACATATTGGTTTCTTAACACTATTGTTTGATATTTAATTTACATACTATTTACATTGCATCGAGATCAATATAACTATATTTGGTTAGCACCAACCATTATTCTCATATTTGCATAATCAATTTGGTTGCCAATGATCACAATATGCTTTGCCTAAATCAGTTATATTTCAATAAAAGTATACATGACTAATCTCACCAACTTGACTATAAATTAAATAGTCCATGGATTGCATAAAGTGAGGATATGTCTTTTGGCTTTTGTTATGTTGTTTTACTACATCAGGTATTCCTTTTGTCAGTCAAAGTAATATATAGCATTAATTATACTATCGTGAAGGATCCTATAATTATCTTCTACTTTCTTCTTCCACCACTAGGGTATAGGAATTTAATGGAAACATGAACAGATAAATAAGATTTTTTGATTATAAATAAACTACAATGTCCTAGTATAGTACCAATTCTGAAGTTTATATTTTGGACTTTCATATCATCACTAGTTTAATCTACAAATCAATTTATGGAAGCATCTTGCTTCCATCAAAGAATCTTTGGCGTCCTCCTTGGTGGAATTGAGATCATCCGCTCTCCTTGAGTTTTATGTGATTATCCTTCTTCCTCATTGTTACATTACAATCTTAATTAACGCTTCCCATTACCAACTTACTTTATGGATTTTCATTTCAAGTGAAGGTGGATGTCCATACAGTCTCTCTCATTTTTATGCTTTTCAAATACGGTCAGCCAATCTTTATGCAATTTTTTTGGGTTTCCAAAACATTTTCATGTGTTCATGCTATCATTATATCTCATCTTCCCTTTCTTGGGGAGAAAATCTCCTATTCTTTTCACACATGTAATACTCATGCCTCTAAATTACACATGTAATACTCATGCCTCTAAATTTTCTTCCAAATTGCTAAACTTATGCATAACAATCAATAACAACACCTTATAGATTTGAATTGCTAGTTAAGTATACATACAACCATTAATTTTTTTTTTTTGGAGGGAAGGGAACATATTGTGTAAGAATCAAGTATATATTGATTATTTTTCTTTACTTTTTAGGTAGATAGGTTTCTCACACATTAGACTCCTTGTGTGAGTCTAACCCAAGAGCTAGTGCTGGTTTATAGGAAGGGGAGATTGTAGTTGATGGAGGCCTAGCTTGTAAGGTAACTAACCACAAGGACCTATTGGCTTTCTATAAATCCCCTAAACAAGGTGAGTTTGTATCTTATAATATTTAAACCCATAAGGCCAAGGATACAACCCTAAGGATAACCACTTGTATGTGTTTCCTTGCTTATGAGTTTCTTAAGAACTACTCCTTCTTGGTATCCACTTTATCAAAATTTTTAGTGTCATAGTCTCCCGCAACATAACACCACTAAGTGTGAATTCCCTTGAAGAAGGATTGTTGGTCCCAAATATGTAGAATCATTTTAGATGGGAGGTGGGGTGTACAAGGTGATGGCCTTTTAAAAATTTCGAAGTCTTAGAGCGAGAATTAACTTTTGTAAATAAGGTTTATTACAAATACAGAGCAGAATATAGAAGGGAACAAGACTCACGATATTTCAGTTGGTCTAGCTACAAAATGCTAGGCTTGTCATTACCTATAGGCCATTCCCTTAAGATTAAATCATTTGTATTACTCCACAAAGTACAATTCACATCACAAGGTTTGTTCACTTAACTATTTGATAAGCCACTCAAGAACAGTCTCTTTTTCTAGACCTTCCCTCATAATTCACTGGCTATGGTGTTACTTAAAGGTAGTCATCCAATACTTCCTAACTATAAGTTTGTAAAAATTTAATTGATAGTACAATACGAGAGTGTGATAGGATATTCAATATTTGCCCATGTTGTCAGTACCCTTGTCCTTCACCTTGGTGTCCAATGTATCGCTTGTGAATTGCAAATGATGGTTGTAATTAATCAGCTATCCATTGCATAATAATCTTGTTGATCTTCTATTTTAATGTGCACTAGTTGTTGTGTCATTTCCTATATTTCTAATATGAACATTGCTTTTTTTTTTTTTTTTTTTTGAGTCTTTAGCCATGTAGAGGATATTTCATGCCTTATTCTTTTAAAGAATCTCATAGATGACTATTTGAAAGTTTTCCTTGCAATTTAGTGTCCAACCATAAAAACACTTAGATTTGTAGTTATATGAAATGATGTTGCAAAATATTCTCTATCTAGATATGCTATTAGCATATTACAAGGAAATATGATCAAGTAATTGTTGATTCACATATGGTAAGAGTTTTGAGTAGATATTCCATTGAGTGTTCACCAATCTATGTCGACATCTTTCCATCAACCTCACATTTGAATTTCTTGACAAAACATGATTCTTTTGCCCTGGTAAGTTCCTTCTATTTGGCAAATAATTATTAGCTATTAGCTATTAACTATTTGTATTGGTTGATAGGTGTTAGCTATTTCAATCACCCTTTTGGATCGCCTGCTTTTTAAAAAGGTGTTTAGTAAAATTAGCTGTTTCTATAAAATGTATCTGATAAAAATAGCGGTTTTTCAATAGGACTTATATGTACGTGCTATGTACAAATTACTTGTGCTCATTAGAGATGATAGTACAATCTGAATTTGATACAAATTCGATATAATCCAAGGCAAAATTCTTCGATTTGCATCCGATGATCCGATTTGAATCCAATCAAAAATAATCCGAACTTACTCAGATCCGATCGGATTTGGAGGAGCGTCCATCCGATCCGATGTAGTTTTTAAAAATTTCATCTCTTTTATTGGAGATAGAAAAATCCTAATATTAAAACCTTAAAAATATCCATATAAGGCCTGCACTCTATGTGTAATTCACTCATCTTTTGTTAACTAATTTCCCCTTATCATATCCCAAAAAAAAAAAAAAAAAAAATTCCCTCTTCCCTCCCAATCTTCTTCTCATTCTCTCTTCTTTTTCAATCAAGGTTGTTTTTTCTCTCTTTTCCTTCAATTACACCACTGTATCTCTTTCCTTATAAAGAAAATTTGCATTCTCTTTTTCCAACACTTTTTTATTAATATGTTGAAATGTTTGACACGAAAATGTATTTGACATTGCATCTACAAGTGATCGAAAACAAAGTTAGAAACAAACAATTATGCAGATATTGAATGAAAAATACATAATCAGATTATATCCGATTATATCCAGATTTAATCTAATTTGTACCATGTCCCAATTCGATTTAACATCCGATCCAACAAAGTCAGATTTGGATCGGATTTTCAAATCCGATTATTAATTGGATATGATTTGGATGTCTATACATCCGATCTGAATCCGAATCGTTGACATTCCTAGTACTCATATAATCTCATTTTATTACCAATTCTACTAAATAGGAATTAAATCTTCTTATTGATTTATACATGACTTGTTGTTTTAATCTAAATTTCTTTTCAATCTAAATTAAAGGTCATGTGAGGTTTAAGACCCATAACACAACCTTGTATTGTTGTTTACCTAGACAAATTTCTATTTGTTATTTGTTTAACATTCTTTCAATATGAATTGACTTTGGGAGGGGGGGAATTGAGAATTAAACTTTTCATTGCATTTAATAATACTATATAAAATTAGCGAGAATTAATGACCTTATTTTTTTATCAACCGTTAAAATAAAATTATGAATGTGTAGGTTACTTTGGATTATTATTTAATTTGAATTTGAGTATGCAAGTTAAAACTTAATAAAGAGAGTGTAAGAGATCATATGGATCTGTTTATGGTATTTAATCAATGGTATTTTAGTATTTTACATTTAAAACCCAAATGACTAACTTGAAAAGGTTACAAACTTTAGCTTTTTGAAAAATAACTTTTTAGCTGAAAAGGCTATTCCCAAAAACCACTTCCCAAACAACCCAAATAGTCATTTAACTTAGTCAAACAACAAAAATCACCCCAACAAACCATTATCAAACACCCCCATTGTATATTAGTTGCTGCTCTATAAGTATCCTAGTTGTTGTACGGTTTTCTTGTACTTTAGTGTCCGATACAAAAATCTTGAAGCCTAGCAAATAAAGATTAAATCTTCTTGCTATCTCTCCAGCTTGCATAGCTTAAAACTAGCGCAAAAATTTCATATCAGATCAATAATTTCTACCAATTATAGCTACATAATATCCCCATTTGATTTAATAAAGTTCTATCATATATTTACCATAAAATAATACTTATAAATCAATCAAGAGTGTTAATTCAAATGACAGAGTGTCTTAATACTTATAAATCAATCAAGAGTGTTAATTCAAATGACAGAGTGTCTTATGGATATTCTAGCAATAATCACATATCAAATTTCTAAAAATATTTGAACAGATCAATAAGGACAATCTATTAAATTACTTCACTTCCAAATAAAGAAAGCATCTCATTCAAGAACTTGTAAGATACAAATCGCGTGATAATATTCTCAGTATATTTCCTCAAATATACCAATATCATTATTGATAAATATTTAGTTAGAACAACCTATACAAATATAATATCTTTTTGAAATTCTCAACTTCTTCAGCAGATGAGAACTTTAAAAAGTAATCTGAAAAAAACTCCATAGAGCTAAATATCGAGATGTGCATAGAAAGGTAGATGTTTTGAGACCTCAATCACATATAGCATAGCAAAACCCATAGTCAGACCCTTTAAATTCTGATTTACAATAGGTGGAGAAGAACAATAATTAAGGAGGAGTTTATGCATTTGATTGAGGCATCAATGAAACTATTGAAACAATATAGTAAGATGGAATGGACAGGTTTGGGAGATCAACGCTCTCAATTATTTTTGCATCTTTGAAGAAAAGAAAGGCCCAGAATACATACTATGTAATGAGAGATGGTAATCAAAATAGGATAGAGGGGAAAGAAGAGGTTGCAAGCATATGGTCCAATGTTATCAATAGCTACTTGGCATTCATCCTACATACCATGTGCAATTACCTGATGAAATAATGAAGTGTGGTCCTGTCTTAACAATTAATCAAGAGTTTGCTATTTCCAGAGACATCACTATAGGCGAAATCAAGTAAGCCATGTTTAGTATTGCTAGCAACAAGTCCCCAGGACCTGATGGATATTCAAGTGTTCTTTTTTTTTTTCCCCCAAAAAGAATTGGGGAATAGTTGATGACCTGGTGACAAGGGTGGTACAGGAATTTTTCACAACTAGAAAAATGTCCCCTCAGGTAAATGCTACAAACTTAGTGCTCATTCCAAAGATTAGTTACCCTGAGAGTACAGGTGATTTTAGGGCGTTATCATGTTGTGATGTAATATATAAATGCATTGCAAAAGTCTTATGTGAGAGAATAAAGGGCATATTGCTAGGATTGATAAGTTTGAGCTAATGTGCCTTTATTAAGGGTGGAGAATCGGCTCATAATGTCATGGTTTGTCAAGTGATTGTTCGGGGATACAGAAGGAAAGCTATCAGTCCTTGATATATCATGAAAATTGATCTTAGGAAAGCATATGACTCAGTTTATTGGGGATATATTAATGACATTCTTAAAGGATTCCAATTAATTTCCAGATAGATTCAAAAAATGGATCTTGGCTTACATGAGTTCTACCACTTTCTCTGTCTTATTCAATGGGGGGAGTCATAGCTTTTTAAAGGGCAAAGAGGCTTAGACAAGGGGATCCGTTATGCCCCCTATTGTTTGTTTTAGCCATGGAAGGTGTAATACCCACTTTTTTTTAAAAAAAAAAACTTTTAATCTTTACTAGTTCTAAACTATTTAGGAGACTTCTTTTGACGGCTTGTAGGTTATGGAACCCTAACCCCAGTCCTTCCTATTTATTTTATTTCACCTCCTCAGATAACAACATAGTATTTACAACTCTCAGTCCAAGGGAAAGAGTGGAGAGAGAGCAGAAGGGAAAGTCCATCTCTGAAGAACCTTAAGGTCGGTACTCGAATTTTCTTCTCATCATTTAGCTTATTCATTTATACCTATTATTGATTACTAGGGAATTATCATTTTAATTTTGATTACCGTCACCTACATCTCCTCATTTGATTTCTACCGAAATTCCCAAACCGCAATCCTTTATCATATTCGTAAGTCATGTTCAGGTTGTTTATTTCGGCTAGGTTGCTATCGCCGTGCTTCTTCATTTCTTGCTTCTGGATACTATATTTTATTACACCATCTTCAATTCTACTATATTTTTAAGCAAAATTTGTGATTGGTTAATGTACGCACGAGATCTTGGTGAACATAGATTGAGATGGGAAAATTACTTCTAGGTGCTGCATTCTTTTTAAAATTACTTGCAGGTGTTGTTTTATCCACGAATTTCTCCTTTAAGAGATAACCTGGAGACTTTGCTTTTGAGGTGGCAAGTTGTGTCTCCGCTAAATTACATGGGTGCCCTTAGTTATGGGATAAGCATTTGGGAGGGAAAATCAGATGAAGCCCTATCACATGGAGAAGGGGGTGCACAAGGGAAAGAAGTAGGAAGAAGTTAGGGTGTCTCTCATCCTCTTCGCTCTCTGTCACTCTCATGCTGCCTGCCTTTGTCTTATCCCCTTGTGTGTGGTGATGTAGGTGGAGTATGGAGGTGGTGGATGTGCTGGGGCTGGTATGTGTTGTGTGCAAGGATGGTTGCTTGGTGGTGACTATGTGAAGAGGTGTTAGGTGTCTGCTGTTTAGGGAGGATAATGACAAGGTTGAAGGCAGATACAGAGGAGGAGCAGTGAGCATCGGCAAATTAAGTAAGTGTTTTATACTTGTGAGCTTTCAATTTGGTCGGTTAATGGTGGTTTGCAATATTCGCTTGCTGTCCTTCAGGCTCAGGTTATGGGGCTCAGATTTGTGTAGGTGTCTGTAAGTGAGTATGAATGTGGTGGGTTATATATGGGAGGAATTAGTAATTGCACATTTAAATGGGTGATAATTAATTGTAGTAAGATATGTAGGGAAGTGTGTTGTTTGGAATGTAATAATCCAATAATGTGTGCAATTAGTGGAAGAGGACAAGTAATTAGCGAAATACGTTTCGTGTGCTATGTATTACAGTGGAAGGTGATATATGTAGGTAAATTCTTCAGTCAACAGTAGATGTAAAGAACATATGTGAGATATGTAACCCTGTGAATGTAGGCAAGTATCTAGGGATAGTTGCTATTGTGCTAGGGGTTAAGCTGAAGTCAGATTGTATCGTGGCGATCGATGTGCGTGAAGTAGTGTGGACGTAGTACTTTGTTGACTTCAGATTGGCAGTAGCGAATGGTAGGTCGACGCTCATGTTGCAAGGGGTAACTGACATATAATTGGTGTTTGTGTTGTAATACAGGTGTGAGGTTGAAGAAACGTGTTGACTGCACCGACCATGGATGGTAGGTCAGTTGGTAATGGAGATGGTGGTGTGAAGGAGATTGTTGTGTATGTATGTTGGGGAGGGGTGTTACATAATGGGATGAATGGACTGATGACGTACGTCGGTGGAGACACAAGATGTATGTGGGTCTCACAAGAAATGGGAGTTGCTGATATATGGAAGTTGTTAGAGGGGGTAATAGGGGTGGCTATAATGGATAAGAAGGTGTGGTATACGATGAAGTTTGATAGAAGGTTGTTGATGCCATTTGAAACTGATGGTGATGTCGTCAATATGATGCGAGGCAATGATGGCCATGCATATGTATATGTTTCTGAGGTGGGAAGACCTTCTGCTCCACCTGTGCAGGTTAGTGATGAACAAACACAGGCTGAACCTGAAGCTGTTGTGCGGGAGGGGGTTGAAATTGCAGGGTCGAGGAAAGGATCCCTGGAGTTGGTGCGCAATGGAGACGTGGGAGCCGCTCCTCCAAAGCTCGGAAGGTAATGTTTTTGATATGAGAATTATGTGTAATGTATGCAAATATGGTAAGGTACTGAAGTTACGGGAATAAGTGTGGTTAGGGTTAATTTGTTTCAATCTTGATGATGTGCAGGGATAAGGAGGCCGAAGGAGTGGGCTGTAAATCAAGGGCGACGATCATGTCGTTGACAACAGACACTTACTGTAGTAGACGAAGGTGATACAGACTCGGAATCAGTATCTAAATCTGATGATGATGGGGAACGGGTGGTGTGGGCTCGATCTAGACTGCAAGCAGAGGACTACATTAGGAGGCGGACAGTATGGAAAAATATGGTCAAAG
>JAKOGI010000647.1:277500-292500 GCA_029747015.1 Carnegiea gigantea | reverse complement strand
TACTTCATCGTGGATGTGGGGATTCGCGTCAGTCCTTGGAATTGGTGCAAACACATAGCAGAGGGGAACTTACTCCACTGTTCAGAAGATCGGTTCGTGCTAGTGCCCTCTTCGTGAGCAATGAATCATACACCAGAAATTGCTGCCGCCTCAAGTTCGGCACTAGCAACATCCAATGCTCATCAACGCATTCGAACAATGGCATAAACACCTGATACGACAACAACGAAGACGTACATAATGTTGTTCACTCCAATTTAACTTACATACATGAAATCCAGGGCCGCACATACAAGCACTTACGTTGCACACATCACTGGTGAGTCCCTTCTTGAAGGACTCCCCTAAATCAGCTGCTACTTCTTCTGTACAATTTAGACGTGCCTACAAATAATGAAAGTGAGGTCCAGCCGTCAGATCATAGGACACGTTCTACTATATGCAACTATGATGGGTTGACCCCCTTACCTGATGAGCCGGCTGTAGGAATATGGATGGCAAACACATTTGAGGGTGCGATCACTGTTGCTCCTCTAATAAGTTGTAATACATCTGTATTGCAAACCGACCGATACAAAACTTCCCCGGTCTGTCCCATACCCCCCGAGCTGGAACAACGTTGATGAGGCCCTTCAAGTACTTAGCATTGACGTGCTTCTCCCTTGCGTGAATCAAGTCAAAGTTCCTGCACACGTTTAGTGTTAGTACATTTCCCATTATGTAACATCTACAGCATCCGTATTTGCCACTGTATTTCAATTCTTACCATTCTCTATCCTTCAAACCCTTACATTCATCATGCACATCAGCCAACAGCCGAACCTCATCGGGAGACAACGGATGTGTTAGGTATGCCACAACAGCCTGCGCAACCACATAGTACATGAGCACATACCTATATGTGCATCACTGATGTCCGATGTTTTCATCCTTACCTCTTCAGAGAAAAAGTCCATTGACTCCTCCCCATCATGCACCGCTCCGCTTCCGAGCTCGACTTCAGTTTCTTTGACCTCCTACAATGCATATACAATACATCATAATCACCACAGCCATGGACAGATTAGCAACGCAAGTGTATTTCCAGTATTACCACTGAAATGCTGTTACCTGATTTGGCACAACTGCGGCCGTTCGAACCAACTTCTTCCCATCTCCATTGATGGGGTCTACGGTGCCCACGGCTATTGACCGTTCCATTCTGTGCGCCGTCTTTGTGCCTCTTCTACCACGAAGGGGGTCGGTGTAAGGGGAACCACACAGAGGAGATGCTTTTCGCATCCGCGGTTTCCTCTTCATGCGCATCACAATGTTCAATGCCCTATCACTCCCATGTTTTGCACTTACACCTGGAGTACATGCGTCAGCTGCAGACATGTGTACCTCTTCTCGGTCATCAATGCCGCTTCCACTCAAACCCATTCCACCGTCTCCATCTTCGCATCCCAAATCCCGACCAACCTCCTCATTCCTGTCCACACCTCCAGGCACTCCATGCACTGCACCCTCATTTCTGCTCACTGGCTACTGACCTACCCCCCTTACTGCATCTATCACTCCAGCAGCAGTCGATATGTCCCCCGGTGTTGGTCCTCCATCACCACTAACACCCTCCTCTGCACCTACTGCAGTATCGCTGCTCACATCCTGTCTGTCTCCCTCCCCTTTTCTGTTTGTCACTAACCTGCCCTCTAGGTTTGCTACCTACTCTCTCAGCATCTGTAACTCATTCTTAGTCGATTCATGTGCAACCTTCTCTGATCGATATGCATCCCTAGCATGCCTTAGTCGCTCGTCAACACTGAGCCATCCCTGTCAGTTTTAACACAAGGAACAACGTCAGCTCCTATCTTCACCACGTACGCAACTGGCAGCAGCACACATTGTCCTCCCATATGAGTATGAAACTATCCCAAACCATAGTATAGCAGTGGCTTACCTCCCCATCGTCCACATAGTACCCAAACTCATCCGTCCCCATGAAGTCCTGCATAGTTGGATGCACAATCTCATCATCCCTTGGGTACAACACCGGAATCACCTGCACATACATATCCATTGATGCTAAACATGCATACGCTGAAATGCAACAACAAATATAGAACTCAGTTAGTATTACCTCCTGCTCTTCAATATCACGCAGTAGCTCGTTTGCGTCATACCTCCCCCCATGGTCAACTCTGGCCCAGCTTGCAATACGAGGGAACCTCCGCTTGTCCTGATTTGCAAATCTTCTGGTGTGCTCATAAAACCACACCTACACAAAATCAAACATTGTATATTTTACCCCCACCATATTTGTATGTCACACACCCCCCACGTTTAACATGTTCAATTCACTACATACACTTCTTCTTTTGTATGGTACATAATTTATTGCATACAAATACCACTACCTTTCCCACATACAACATACAACCCATACTCGTACATTCAATTTCCTTCCATCCCATTTGAAGCTTCTTTAATTCATACATGATTTACCGTATACAAACTTCAACATATAACTCACAACACATATTATTACAAATCATGTCCAATTCGTCCGCGTCCTTTATACATATTTCAAACCTTGAAAATAACATTGCCTGATCCCCTCTTTTGTTGTGCTCTACTTGTCATTTGAATACATGCATGCACCAACACTCTTCTGTCGACAACTTATACCACATGAACAATAACATACATTTCAATCACTCATATCCTCCACTCAAACGTATACTATCAACAAACCAAGCTCCAATACAAGTAGCTAAACAATAACAACTACATGCACACACATTAACACAAAACCAGATACGTTATTCAACTATCACCTGAATTAGGAGGCTGAAACCGTTGAGCTGCACCTCCGATAATGGCCCTGCACATAGCTTCTTCTGCGTGTCCTCGATCGTCTCCACAACAACACGCCACACAGCTTCCACCCAATTATATTGCCCCATCTGCTCAATGTTCTCTGTGCAATGTAACATACCCCATGCCGCTCCATACAGCGTGCGAGGAAACAGAACCCCACTTATCATCATAAATGCATATATTTTCACCCACACACCAACTCGATCATCTGCATTGTTCTCATCACATAGTGCCACCATCGCAGACACATAGTTTCGGAAAAACCGTCTCTTCTTCCCCAATCTCCCTGGCACCCTACTTACCATCTCCTTCCTCTCCCACTCATTCATACGCTCCCGCACCATATCCCCCACTTCAGTGGACATCTCATCCCCATTCAATTCAATTGCCCTACCTGTCGCCGGTAAACCGGTGAACAATGCCACATCATAAACAGAGAACGATACCCTCCTCCCTCCTACCCTAAAAGCCTTCCACCGTGGCACCCAGCACTTAATCAGACTCAGTGTCAAATGCCTCTCTATGCCTAACTTTGGGTACTCCAGAAAAGGCAACAGAACGGTTGCCTTTACAGCTTCTCTTTGAGTCACAGTCATCCTCCCATTTAGCCCAACCAATGTCCTCAATGTACACCGTGATCTGAGTACTACTTCTGAGTCACCCGTGCGATTCACCACACCATGTCCTTGGCCCCTCTCTACTGGTATCGCACCCTTACCCTTACCCTGCCTGAATGCTGTGGACGATCCACCTCGTCTCTTGCATTCCCCTCCACTACGACCCTCTCCACCGGAACACGAAGGCCTCCCCTCTCCTCCTTCACGGCTTAGTATTCCTCCACCATCTCCATCCCCCATCTTCTCATCTGCATCAGACTCCACCTCCAATGAAACCTCACATTCACTCCCTCCCTCCTCCTTAGAGGGGGCCTTATACTCACTACCTGTACTATCTTCCCACATATCCCCTTCTACTGCACACATTATGTCCTCTCTCATCCCATCATTTGAACCACCTGAAATTGCTCCGTCCATAGTCCTTCGACTTTTCTTAGCTTCCACCTCCAGGTCTGGCTTGCACGCTCTACCTGTCTGATTTCTCCTGCTACGAAGTTCCATTCCCATTGCCTACAACAGAATAGAATAGCTCATCAGTATATTACTTGTTGCTCCCCACCAACACTGACTCGTGACTACATCAACATACTTGTGCATTACAAACACGAACGTAACTTCAGCCACAACAAATAGCCTCACCAATCCCCACAATTTAGACACACCCATCATACAATTCATACCCCCAACTCCACATACCAATAGCACTTACACAACAAGCATGACCCTCCCCAATCCCTACAACTCAGCAACACACATCATACAACCACTTATTGCAATCCCATCATACCGTACAAAGAACATCCCACACTATATTCATGTACATCCACGGTCACCATATCCCCTAACCTAGGATATCCATTGACCCATACATAGACATATATGTTCAGTGCCCTTCTGAACCCACCTCACTTAGCAAATGCTCCACCCTGATATGTTCCCCATTCAAACTTCCCACCACATACTATATTCCCCACTCCATTGATGCCACACACCAGTAGAACTACCCACCCATGTATGACTTCAAACCACACCTATTTACTAACCACCATACCTACTACGACACTATAAAACTCCCTTCTCACACAAACCATCCCAACCCCAAATACTCCAACTGCTCGCAAACCCTAACTCACCCATATACGTCCACCATTCCCCTCTAATTTGGTCAATTGCAAATAATATTACCCATATCTACCACTAAGGACCAACAACTTATTGCCAATTGCAAATAATGGAAAAATACAAACAGGGAAGACGACCTACTTACTTGTTCCTCCAATCTGTAAGAACTGCTCTACCGCCGAATACGATTGCTCCTCTGCACCTCAAAACCACTCTCTCCCAATGTTGCCTTCTCCTTCACCACCCCTATCCCCTTCGAAGCTACTCTGACTCTGTGTCGGGCATTCTTGTTGGCATCTTCCTCTCTCTTTCTTCAATTTTTTCCTAGACACACTACTTCCCTCCCATCCACTTACAGGTCAAAGCAAGGACTTGTAGTGAGGGGTAACATTATCATTCCCATACCCTTTCTCTAGTCCTCCCCGACAGCCTTATTAAACACTCTGTCACTTTCAAAATTAACAAAAACCATTGCTACGTTAAACAACACCTGCAAGTAATTTTTAAAAAACATAACACTTGGAAGTAATTTTCCCAATTGAGATTTGTACGCTGCATTTTTGGTGGGATACAGATTATTTAATCATATCAGAATCATGATTACAAAGTCAAATTTCCATATCTTCTTCAACTCGCCCTATTTTCTCATCGAGATTTGACAGAATGACTCTGATTTCCAAGTGAATAAACAAATTCAAATTTAAGAATTTTTATTGATTATATTTTAAAGTTAGCAACTTCCTGCGATGGATGCTGACACCAAAAGGGGGTTTTCAGTCCTAGTTCTTAGTGGTGAATTCTAGCTAGGGTTTTATAAAGTTTGTACTTCTTACCAAACTATTCATAGTATGAGTCTATGTTGCTAATAACTAGCCTTGTGTCGAAAATAGGGGACGTTCGAAACTCTTCGACTAGGTCAATTTGGATTAGCAGTTTCAGGTAAGTGATGTAATACTCTTTTTGTATTTCGTGCCAAAACATTATTTGTTAAATTTCTTATGTAAACTGCTTTTGTTAATCGGGTTGGCATGCTACTGTTTGAATTGAAATTATTTTCGGCATCTGTTAAAAGGTGCAGTTTTGTTAAGTTTTGACTTCTGTTTGGAAAATAGCCTATTTGAATGCCAATTTTGCTGTGACATTAATCATATTTGGTCTTATGTCAAACAACTATGATTTTATTGTGTTTGACCATTATATTTGCAAAGTAGCCCTTCTTGAATGGTATAAATTTTCCTATGTTGATTGACTATTGCAATTTTATCGTTTGAAGTATTTGGTTTACATCTTGTGATAAATCACTTGCTTTGTAATGCTAAATTCCTGTTTACCGCTATCGATTGGATATCATTCGTATGACTTTGAAATATCAGTTTTGGTTTTGGGCTATGTTTTCTGCCTTATCTAGTGGAGGTATGCACTATACACTGGACTTGTCGATCGACTTGTAGCATAAGCACTGTTCTGTTCTGTGATTCTGACATATATCTGTGATCGATTGGGACCCTCTATGTTGTGATATCGGTTATGACGAGTTGATTCTGTGACTCTCTGTTGCCCTTGCCACTGGGCGACTAGTGGCCTTAGCCCTAAAATTGTTTATTCTAACAGATTTATTTAGATGACTTGTCTTGTCACATAATTGCATATTCTAAATGAGTTTATAAAATGTACATGTCTTGGTGATTTTATTTACGTATTGTTACTATTATAAATAACCCAGCCTATGGTTTATTTGCATGCCTAACCCAGCTAAAGGAGTGTGATGCTACTTACTGGGCTTTCGAGCTCATCCCTTCATCTTCTTATTTTTTTTAGGTCTTATTTTTGTTAGTGTCTGAGTCAGGAAGTGAAGATCAGTTGCAATTGTGGTTGTTATGAATCTTAGAGGCTGGATGTATTAGCCAGAGGAGCAGTATTACATTATTTTTATGCATTATATGAGTAGACTTATTGAGTTACCTATTTTTAGGGATGTAAGAGATTTTAATTTCCACTTATTCTTACCCCTATTTTATTATGGTTAGCTTGAATCCCAACATTATGCTCGATTTGGGAAATAAAATTTATCTTTGACGGTTACAACTTTGTTGATATTTGAGCCTTGCATACTTATGGGACTTGCAGTACTACAGGCATGCGGCATTTGTTATGTCCTGGTTCAGGGTGTGAAAGAAGGATTATCCAGAATGATGAAACATGCAGCTGATAAGAAGGCTTTCAGGTTCTTCTCGGAATGTAAAAACATAGAATTCACTCACTGGTCCTTCGCAGCGGACCACTTGGTCTTTTGCAGGGCCGATGAGGAGTTTATAGGGTGCATGAAGCACATCTTTTAGAAAATTTCAGAAGCTTCAGCGCTGGGGATTAATGATAGCAAACCCTAAATTCTTGTTGCTGGGGTGTTTGAGGAAGAAAAAGAAAAATTAATTGATTACGAAGGCTTTATTGAAGGCACTTTACCATTCAAGTGTCAAGGTGTTCCATCTCTACCTCCAGACTTACAAAAGTATGCTGTTCGGTTTTAATTGATAAGATTACAGCAAGGGTGAAAGTGTGGAGTAGCAGATACTTGTCATGTGCTACCAGAACAACACTAGCTAACTCAGTTTTAATGGGTGTCATTACATTTTTGGCTCAAATATTTGTGATTCCACAAGCTGTCATGATGAAGATTGAGCCAATATACAGAAGCCACCTTTGGAATTCTGATATTAGGAAGAGGAGGGCCCTTGTAGCCTGGGACAAATTGTGCAAGAAGTATGGGGGTCTGGGGATCAAAAGCTTCATAACCTGTAATAGAGCCCAAATCACCAAACATGTTTGGGTAGTTGCCAAGGACAAAAACATCGGATGGATAGTATGCATGCATGGCAACCACTTAAAACAGAGGCAATGGTGGGATCTTGTGCCTAGATTCGATACATGCTGGTACCTTAAGAAAATCTGCAGAACTAAGGACAAAATGAAAGCTTACCTGATGAGTATGACAGGGGACTATAAACCCAGTTTGTGTTATCAGTTTATGATGGAAGAAAGGGGTAGGGTATAGTGGGACAAGTACACTTGAGCTAGAAGTATTATATACAAGCATAGGGGAAGGTTTGGCTTCTATATTAGTACAGATTGCCTCGAAGGAGTCATCTAGCAAAATTCATGCATATTAGTGCAGCCTGTGCCTTGCAGAGATAGCTGATGAAATCACAGGGCATCTGTTCTATCAAGGCGAATATGCACAACAGGTAAGAGACAGTCTGTGGACCAAGCTACTGGTAAGAAAGAAACCTATCAGCTATGATCAGTAGCATAAATGGATTAAGAAAGGGTAAATGGCTGCAGATCAGAGAAGGCTTGCGGTCTGTGTTAGTGTTGCATTTAACTATCACGTTTGGAAGGACAGAACAACAAAGTTTCCCAACATAAAGATGTGGATCCCAGGGTGACTGCAAGGATTATAATAGCTGATTTTGAAGACAGATTTCAGTTCTTAAACATTTTTAGCAAAAGGAAAATGGAGTGGATGACTTCTTGTATAGATCATTAAGGCTCTTCTATCTTAGGAACCCTTCCTATACGGTGGCTTAAGGGATAAGAGTGCTTATGCGTTGTGTGCATTTTACCCCTGAGGGTGTCTGGTGTGTGTAATGAAGCTCTACCTTCTTACCCTAAATAAAAGTGCGGAAAGCATATCGTGGAAGATCTTTGTAACCTGTATCATACAATCAAGATAATGTTAGCATATAGTTAGGATATTCAACATCTAATCAATAAAAAAATATGCACAATATTATGGATATAAATATGGAAATATATTTGCACGTTAATAAATAATAACTTAAAGTCAGAGCACATTAAAAAATGATCGATATTTAGGGTAAATTGAGTTTCACTCAATCTTCATGTAAGCATATTAAACTAAGATATTCTAAATAATATGACATCGTGTATTACGAATGTCCCATTATAGTCCTAGTTGCATGTCATATGTATACATTACATATTAGAACACTAAGTCATCTCACATACTCGTCCCATATCAAGCAATATGTAATCATGTTAGGCACAATATGTATGACTCAAAGTCTAGAATCATATCCCAAGTGTGCACATTTAATAGTACACACAAATGAATGCTCATTAATCAAAGGTACTGATGACACATTTTGTCACGGAAGATAGTCATGCAATGTCAAGAATTACTCAAGTGTAATATTCGAACATTAACCGTGTAAATATATCATGGACAATTCTCCAACACTACTGTGTAATATCACAAATCTCAATTGGTTAATCATCATCAAAATCAATGTTAAAACCATTTAATGCATATGACCAACATGCCGAAAAGCTCCGAGCCCGTATGGTGGGAGTTGCCTTGTCCAACCACCCCTCCCGTATTCGAATTCGGGGGGAGCAAATTGTGCTTTGTGCATGGAATTTGCAATGAGCCTGGTTCATAGGCTTTGTGTTTAGGTTTTGGCACCTCTTTACCCCTTGACTTGTTAAGATCCATTGGGTACCTCTGATATAGGGGCCTGATAGGTTGGGCTCACTTACCATTACCCCAAAAAAAAAAAAAATAAAAATGACCAACATCTTCAAGTGTTAAAGAAGACCTATACGTATAGGTAACTATAATCCTACCAGTACAAATTGTTTCTACAAATAGTGGAGGATTTAGAAATTTTGGGCAATAGTGTTTCATTATGATTTTTTACTAAAATTTTGTAACATCAATTAATTATTATAAGTTTTATATAAAAAATGTTTCTATACAAAATTGTAACAAAAGTATCATAGTAATGATTGACGGCAACTTGGCAATATTTAAGCAAATTCAACCCTATCCAGAAGACATCATAATTACAATATTAAAGTATCTTGATAAGCTATCGTATTTATCCAAATCTATGAATCAAAACTTCAAATACTTTGTTATTTGAATTTAATTCACACCTATGGACAAGCCTAACTCCAGGTTGAGGAGTTACTTAGAATGCTGCCCTCAACCTATCGCTTCACTCTAGTGACTTTGTGCAACCATTTACAGTTAGCAAGAATATAATGGTGGTTCTGGCGTACAATACATTCAAATCAGCTTACTTGGTATGAATGCTAATACAAGTACGTGATTGCCAAATCACACACATGAATCCCATAGCATAACTCCACACGCCTGTCTTTTATTTTATAACAAGACAATGATCAAATTAATACATGAAGCTACAACCAAACTAGTGGCTAAGTTGGAACTTGTCAAAATACATGGCAAATCCAGGGGCAGCATGTGAGCGTGGTCCGGATGACCGTCGGATCCAAGGGCTTAAACTCTGTCTTCTACTCAGTAATGCTCATCTCCTTCTGTTTCCCATGTATCGGGTTAGAGGAGAAGAATAAGATGTAGGGGTTGTACATCTCTGTCCTTCAGTCATTCGATGGGCTATGAACTTTACAATTACTACCTTCTCTATCTACTCTTAGATTTCTTCTCACAGTTACTCACAACCACATATACAATATTTTGAGGTCATGAAGTATTTACCTTGTAGGTTTTTCCTTAAACGCTGCCAAAAATGGAGGTAAAAGTTCGTTAAATTTTGTATAATTTGTTCATTAACCAACTGAATTCATATATAAATCCAATTGGAGTGTCTCATAAACCAAGATGTATATTTGAGGTTGCTTACTTTATATATGTTGTACAGACTCCATTCTGACATTCCAACAAATTAAGCATCATCTGTTTCTTTTCTTTTTCTTGAACTTCTCATTTTACCTATGTTATCTCATAATGATTGACTTTATATAGTTAGCTACATAATTGAAGATGTCTGTTAATTAATTCATTCATTAGATTCCAAAAAATGTGTTTAGTCTTTCTTTTTTGGAAGGCTTGAAAATAAAGCGCATTATTACTACTATTAATATTTAAAAATTTTATTCTATTATTTTATTTTAGCAAAAAAGTCTTTTTTGTTAAAATTCAACAGATAAAAGTGTACTCCCTCTATCCCATAAAATTTGTCCTATTTGAGAAAATGAAAATTTTTAAAAGTTTATTATTTAATGCATTAATTTCTATTAATTTTAGAAAAAAGATAAGACTTTTAACACTAATAGCAGTTTCATAAAGGGAACAAATATTTTGGATGAATGGAGTACTACATAACGTTACCTAAGCAATTCTTATCACCGAAATAAGACAAATATTTTTTCTTTTCTGTTTCTTGTGACATAGAAGCATTTGCTATCAAACTATGCTGAAGAATAAAATAATGGCTTCTTGGTGATGCGTTGCTCAGCTCGTACATGATATGTTTAAATTTATTATATATGTACGATTTGAATAGACAAATTTTCTTCCGATTTTACCCTTGTTATACTGCTGACATTTGTATCTCCTCTTGCGGGTTTTATTAGCATATCCAAATTTTTTGGAGATATATTTAGTTTCCTTATGTACTTTGACTGTACTAATTTAGAATATTGCGCAAATTCTTATACTTACCAATTTCTTGTAATCACCATATTTGTGAACAACTCTGTACATATTTATTCTTTTTCTTAATAAAATTACAGTATTGAGGAGAGCACTGAGAATCAATTCTCTCCCAACTCTAAAACTTTAATAGTATCACAGCCACCGCGTTGATAATTAACTCAGTTTTTCAATCATAAGTGGAGATGACAAAAACAACACAAACAATTCAATAACTCTGTTCAACATGAATGACCGCCAACCTCCTTATTACCTATGCAGTACAGATCATCCCAATAATATTATCTCACCTATAATCGTCCATGGAGAAAATTATGCAAACTGGAGTAGAATTGTGCGAATGCTTTAAAATCCAAGAGTAAATTTTGCTTTGTTCACATATCGTTAACAAAGCCAGAGAACAACAACCCAGAAGGTCATGCCTAGGAAAGTGCAATTCAATGGTTATTGCATGGTTATAGAACATGATAGATAAAAATTTACACGGCTTGGCTGCATACGCGGAGAAGGCAAGCGAGATTTGGATGGATTTGAAGCAACGTTATGCACAGGGTAACGAAATTAGGGTGCATCAACTCAAAAGAGAAATCACACTCACAACACAGGATAATCTGAATGTCACTGAATATTTCACTAAACTTAAGGAATTATGGGATGGGATAGTAGCTTACCAACAAATCCCAATTTGTAGCTACTGGAAGGATTTCAGCATGAGCAAATTTCAGGAGAGGGAAAAAGTTCATTAGTTTTTTTTGGGCCTTAACTCCGATCAATTTGGGATAGTCAGATCGAACATTCCTGCTGTGGAGCCCCAACCCAACTTGAATAAAGCGTACTCCATGGTCTTGATAGAAGAGAGACAATAGAAGATAAGTAGAGGGATAGAGAACCATACCATTGTGGAAGCAGCGGCCTTGAAGGCGTCGACTACCAGCATATCCAGACCACCGATTCACCCGAAATGCGGTCACTGTCAAAAACTCGGATTGGAGATGCACTAATGATATAAGCTCACTAGATATCCACCCAATTGGCAGCAAGGGCGGACAAATCCAGCGAATTATGGAGCAAATCGAGTAACATTAGCCAGAGGTATGGCACTGTCCAGAGAAACTTATGGTGGGTAATGAGGCAGAGAGACTTGCAGGTTTTACTTAGCTTTAAGTTGACACACTATATGCTATCTTTAAGGAAAAGGAGAACGAAGAAGGACTAAGTGGTAAGAAACTACCTTTTACATCGCTTGAATGGATTTGGACTCCGGGGCATCTTCTTATATGACTTCCAACATTGCTGCTACTAATGATCTTCATGATTTTCCGCAAGCAATATATATTTTGATACCCAATGGCGTTGTGGTGAAAGTCAAATAAGCAGGGATGGTTAACTTTAGGCACAGTTTAGTTCCAAAAGACGTACTCTAGTCGCCAAAGTTTAAATGCAATCTTATTTCTGTTCAGCAGCTTACTTATGATAAGAATTGTATAATTATTTATGGTGCTCAGTGTTGTCGTATTCAGGATCTCATGTTGAAGACGCTGATTGGAGCGGGTGAACAGATGAATGGGGTATAGTATCTCAAGTTTGGTGGGGGAGGAACGGCTTTTTCGGCGGCCAACCTTAGAGATTGCGATCTTTGGCATCAATGTGTTGGGTATCCTTCTTTGCATAGTTTGTCTTCTTTGTTGACTAATTTGGGTTTCAAGTTGAGTAAGAACTTAGATGAATACTTTGATGTTTGTCATCGTGCTAAACAAACACAAAGTCCATTTTCCCCTAGTGATACAAAAGCTCAACATCCTTTTTCCTTAATACACTGTGATTTATAGGGACCATATCACACTCGTAGTCTTAGTGGATGTTATTATTTTTTGTGTATTGTGGATAATTACCGCCATATTGTTTGGGTATGCTTGCTAGAAGATAAGACGGAAACATATGATAAGTTCATTAGTTTTCGCTCTATGGTCAAAACGTAGTTTGGTAAACAGATTCAAAGGGTGCGTAGTGATAACGGGACTAAATTTACCAAAGGCCCATTACCAATTTTCTTCACGAAAAATGAAATCTTTCATGAGACATCTTGTGTTGATATACCACAACAAAACGGTCATGTTGAAAGGAAAAATCGACGCATCCTTAATGTTGCTAGGGCCTTATGGCTTCCAGCTTCTCTTCCTCTAAAATTTTGGGGGAAGTTTGTGTTGGCGGCTGCATACCTCATCAATGGAACCCCAATAAAATTACTGAATTTTAAAATGCCTTATGAAGCTTTGTTTGGAGTTGCCCCTAGCTATAATGATTTATGGGTCTTTGGGTGTCTATGCTATGCCCATTATTATGACAAGTCCTGCGATAAATTTGATTCAAGTGTTTATCTTTAGGGCATCCTCAAGGCAAAAAAGGATGTTTCTTGTATGATTTGGGGACAAAAAAAAGTGTTTGTGTCTCGAGATGCTCATTTTTATGAGGCAATTTTTCCATGTGCTGAACCAAATTCTCAACTGCCTTATCCAATGGAGCCCAAGGTGACAAACCACTAGCCTAACCTACTTTTTCCCCTTATGGATAACTTAGCTTGTGCTGAAGATTGCTAGCCTGTTTCAGTTGGATTGGGCTCGGATAGGGTGGCCCAACCAAACCCTGCAGATAGGGAGGTGCCTTGTCCTGCAGCTTCTTCATGCCCACTCGATGCCTCGACCAAGTAGAGGTTGCAAGCCGCGAGGATTAGTAGGCCACAACAAGCCCTTATTCACTACCCACACCAAGCCTAATCTTGGAGTAATTAGTTGAACAGGGTAATGGGGTCGAAACAGGACCTGAGCCCACTCAGCCATAACGAGCAAGAAGACCTCCCGCACATATGAAAGACTATATTTTCCACGCCCATTCACAATCCCACCTCATCCTCGATCCATCCTAACGCTTCGGGTATGTCTCACCCACTTTCCCACTTTATTTCATATGATCTCTTCTCTCCTAAGCATCATAGCTTTTTAGCCTCCATAACTTCTAACAATGAGCCTAGGCCTTTTCCTAAGCTATTCATGACCCTAAGTGGTGCGATGTAATGGCAGCCGAAATTTCTACTCTTGAAGATAGTAAAATATGGGAGTTTGCGACTCTACCTGCCAACAAAAAGGAACTTGGTTGTAAATGGGTGTACAAGACCAAGTACCACATAGATGGGTCTATTGAACACCATAAAGCACGTTTGGTTGTTTTGGGTAGTAATCAAGTTGAAGGAGAGGATTTTCATGAAACTTTTGCCCCTGTAGCGAAGATGACCATTGTTCACGCGTTACTGACTGTCACTGCTTCCCAAGGATGGGAACTCCATCAAATGGATATGCATAATGCATTCCTGCATGGTGATCTCCATGAAGATCTCTATATGAAACCTCCACCGGGTTTTGATCCTCCTCAATTGAATATGGTATGCAAGTTAAAGAGATCTTTACTCCAGTATGGATTTGTCCAATCACCTTTGGATCATTTTTTGTTTATTTATCATCGCAATAGCATATTCTTGGCCCTGCTTATCTATGTTGATAATCTGGTTCTTACTGATAATAGTCATGATCATTGTTGTAAGTTCAAGAGCTATTTATAAAACTATTTTAAACTAAAAGATTTGGGCCCCCTACAATATTTTTCAGGTATTGAAGTGGCTCGGCCCCAAGAAGGGCTATTTTTATGCCAACATAAATATGCTCTTGACATTCTTGGTGAAACCGGGATGCTTAGTGCTAAACCATGTCCCTATCCCATGGAACTAAATCTTAAGTTGTCAACCGATTCAGGTGCACCTTTAGTTAACGCCTCTCAATATTGACGTCTTATTGGATGCTTGTTTTATCTCACGATTACTGGGCCAGATATAATGTATTCTATTCATATCCT
>JAKOGI010000647.1:220000-272500 GCA_029747015.1 Carnegiea gigantea | reverse complement strand
AGAATTAATATAATTTTTTAAATCATAAAAAAGGGCCTAGCTCCAAAGCTTAAACTTTAATTTTTAAGCTCTTTTGTGGTACCAATCTATTGAATCTAAGACTCATTGATTTTTAAAATCAAATTTTCACAATGATAAAATAAAGAAAAAAAATTGAAAACAAAAGAAAATTGCATACACATATAGCCACAATTCTTATAAAATACACTTGATGATGCTGAAATATGCACATTTGTCTGGAGGAGATGATAAACCATTTACAACTCCTTTTTGTCGAAATAGAGTAATTTAGACAATGACTTAGATGATTAAAAGGTGGTTTATCATATTAAAAATGGCAATAAATATTGGCAATATAATAGTGCATCATAACGAAGAAATTGTAACAATAAACTCGATTAATAAATAGAAAAGAAAAATATGAAAAGTTCAAAAGAGGGATGGAAAGTTATGAATTTTACTGTTTTTAATTTAAATTTTAACAATTATATATGCTCATTACAACAAAAAAAAATATTATCAAATATATTAAGTAAATAGAATTTTTGCATCAAAATGCATATATTAAAAACTCAGCTCAATGCAAATGGCTCTACCTTAATTCTAATGGGTTTGACCCAAGCAAATTGGGGTCCCAAATCTTGTCCCAGAAAACACTACCTATTTCAAGCGGGTCTAGATCGATTTATTAGATCGGATTACTTTTTGTTAGGACTAGTGTTAGAGTATATATTTCCTTCACTGATCTTAAGATTGGATTCTAATTATGCATAATATGATACACAAGTCATCGATTATATGCAGCATGCATGATTCCACAAAAACACAATATCAAGGTTCATAGATAAACCACGAAAATCATACATAGTTTAGATTTTTGAGCTGATCACTAGGAGCCTTGATAGGTGGTGTCTGGCTCATCACAAGCAGGGGTGGTATAATAAAAAGTGCCAAGCAAATACTTGACCATGTCCCTATAGACAACAGAAGGCTGCCTCAGTTTCACCCCTGTCCTCCCATGGCCAAAATTTGTTGCAACATTGCAAGTTGGATCTGGGGATGACACCAGTCTGATTACACAATCTTTGGGGTTCAGTTTCTTCCCATGCACAATCCTGTCTACTGCCATGTCGTACTCGCCATCATCGTCCGTTGTATCGCTTCCATAGTATGTCAGCCTCTTTCTGTCATCCAAACACGTAATTGATACCTTGCAACCTGTAACGCCCAAGCAACCATCTCATTTGCGTTGACCGATATAGTTAGTTTTCTTAATTGCAATAATAAAGTATCGTTTTGGTTTGAATTGTATAACATTATGAAAACGTTTGATGACTTTACGTGTCCTAGTTATTACGACCAAAAGATCTCTGCAATTGAAGTTTGAACTGGCAATATTAATCAGTATTTAATTTTTTCAGTAATTGACCACATAATAAATATAGTTAATGAATTCTTTTTGTTTAAAAAAAAGAAGACATTGCGGATTTGACTTGAGCACAAGTGGGTGCAAAATGCACCCCAATGAAATACTAATATATGAATGGGCTTAAGAAAACAACCGCAACCTAGACTAATTCAAGGCTCATATTATTCATTAACATGTTTTAATGGACGTAAATCTAGTGGCCAATTTATTATCTGTGTTGTGGTACTATGAGCAAGACAAAAGCCACTTAAAATGTTGTGCATAAATCCTTAAAAATTTTTAAAGCGAATATTTAAGGTTGATGGACAATTGTTACAATTCACATAATTCAAAAAATCGAATATCTTATATAACTTGTTTAGATCATGACATGAGCCTAGCCTAAATGTTCCATTTGCACATTATGATGCGCTAAACCTTACCTCCACTGACATTTTTCCATGTACCATGCCCTCATTCTTGTAGTAAGTCGACCCCCTTCCCACTTTCTCTAAACTGTCCCCCCTCCAAAAAAGAGAAAATCCTTATCGAGTGGAATTTTTGATTCTTTCTGTTGGACCTAGGGTATAATACACCCATAACGGGTGCAAGCTTAGTAGGTCGACAGCTTAAGTCACCTCAAAAACCCTAACCCTTGATTGTCCTTCTAATATAAAAGGAGGGTCAGTTTAAGAGGAAAATCATCAGAAAAACATCGAGGGTTCTCTATAGTGAGTTTTCTGCACAAAACCTTAGGACTCTTAGGTCGTGGGATTGTGAAGGTTTTCCGTATTGTAAGTTACTTCCACGACTAGTGATTCAAGTCAAGGTTTGAACGCCTTCCACTGCAGAATTAAGGGAAATATGTTTACGTTTAAATCTTTATATTAGTCCCTTCACTTTCAAAAAAAATCTTGATTTTCTCTTCTAGTGAATCGCATTTTAGTTATGTTGCGTTTACCATTTCTCTTAAATGTGAGAATGAAGAGAGAGAGAGAGAGAGAGAGAGAGGGGGAGGGAGAAGATATACCCTTGATAGGCCTGGCGCCTTGAACCCACTTATTCCAGCTGCTAGAGCAATCCTGGCACATAACTTTCCCAACCACATGAATGACTTCGTTTTCTTCCATTTGAGCCTCTGCATTAATGTTCAGGAGGCTGCTGCATGCCACCATCATCACCATCATCCATAGACCAACTTTCATCATCACCCTCCCCATCTTTGCCTCTCTGTGTTTGTGTGAGAAAACTATGACCACAAACTAGGATGGCCTAATATAAAAGTATACCATTTAGGCCATTTTCATGAGTGGAAGAGCACCACATACCCTTGACTTGGCTTTTGCGTGCTGCCCACCAATTATAATGCCATCACCGTTTTTATATCGAGCTAAGAAAGAATATAAACCTAGTTATCATTGTTCTTTTTTTTTTTTGGGGGGGGAGGGGGATGAGTTCATTTTTCTTTAGTTAAGGTAAATAAATATTCTTTTTGGGCCGGGGTTGCCATTTAATTTTCCTACCTAGAAGGCTGTCAGATGTGAACGGTCAACGGTATGCAAGCATGCATATTATACATGGGTCACAACATCCTCCAGTTATAAAAGCACTAGCATAATTATTAAGTTTTAATTTATTTGTTTTCGGAAAAGATAGATCAAATCGGTCTTTCTAATGTGATGATAGGATCTTGAACCTAGGTAGACTTTTCCAATCTTAATTCATCTAAATTTACATGCAAAATGCTCTAAAATCAGCAAATTACCATTAACTAAAATCCATTATCGATTCTTATTGTTTGGATTATGCTTCATAATTCTATGAGATAAAAAGTATTATTTATCACGCCAATGACACAAAGACTAACAATATCCATGTAATATAAAAGGTTATGTAATGTTGTGATTTTCAATAAAAATAAGTTTTAACCACAAGTATATGGTTGTCAGTCGCAATGTCAAGATCAATCCAACGATTAAGATTCAACACGGGTCACTTTAACTACTCTAATTTTAACACTAGCATAAATACAGTGTCACTAAATTAGCCTACCAAAAAAATGATAATCAAATCCTTAACATAAAGATATAAAGCATGACCATGATGATAAATGTGTTGTGGTCTAACACTGCTTAATGTCTTGTCATGCCCTAAATTTATATCTTGTAACATTTAAAATTCATTATGGCCACATTGTTAATAAAGACATTTAATTATCAATTATGAAATTTTAGTATTTGCAATAGGATTGTCAAAAGCTGACACGAGATGAATATTGATCCGAGTTGAACATGAACTCAAGTGGCTTTCGACAAATATTTTCAACCTATTTAATTAAATAGATTGAAATGTTTAACCCGTTTAATTAATTATGTTGGGTTCAGGTTTAGAATTTTGATATGAAAATGGCCTATTTATGGGTAAAAAGGTCCACCTGCTTACCCACTTATCATTTATTTGGGGAAATTGTAAGGTTATGGGGTTTAACCAAGTCAATCCGTGTTTTGGGTTGTGGTTCTTCTGGATCATGGATAATTGTTGCATTATGATGATATCTTGAACTCAAAAGACTGATTTATAATACTCCATAGTCATAATTTGGTCAAAATATTATGTTGGTAAGCAGATAACTAGATCACCTACACCTAACTTATTTATATGAAATAGGTTAATGAGTCAAGTTTGGGTCAACCCATCTAAAAAAATAAATAGGTATAGTTCAAGGTCTTCAACCCCTTTAATAAATAGGTTAGTTCAGGTCAAGGATTTCCCAACCCGTTTACTTTCGACATGAACATACACCTAATCTATTCTGGCCTATTTGATAGTCCTAATTTGCAGACTAAGCCGACAAATACAAATGATATCTAATTGGATTAACCATGTTTGTGGTGACATATTGTACGTATAATTTGCAACTGTGAGCTAATATGGATTAAAGGGTTATCATATACAGTTTATAAATGGTAATACGTGCCATTTGTTTGTAAAAATTTTCAATTAATATATGATATTTTGATTGATTGAGCTTTTGTATAATATCTTTTGGGACCTACGAAAATTGAAAATTATTTAGTGATTCATCGATATCTAAACAAATACATTTATCCTTCTGAAATTACCAAAATGCCCCTTTGTCTTCGTACTTTCGTAGTGGTGATGATGATGATGATGTTGATGATGATGATGAGTGGAATGATGATGATAATAATGATAAGGATAGTAATAACAACAACAACTATAATAATAAAGTTAGGTTTGCTACTGCTATCATTACCATTTCCGTTATTATTATTACCAGTGATTCGGCCAAATCTAGGGTTAGCTTCCGTAAGCTTACAATGTATTTTATGAATATGCTTTGATGAAAGATAGAAAGGAGTTCGTCCATTGGTATGTTTATTATATTATAATCGGATCTACCGTAGAATTACTATTATTTAAATGTGCTATGTTTTAAAAATGGATATTGGAAAGTTGGTATTGCTTAGTTATAATATCTTTGAGATAATTTAGCATTCAAATTTTAATATGTGATATTAATGATATTATATTCTGTGATTCAAATTTGATTATGAGATTATGATTCTCTATGCGTCAATACTTTTGAAATAGTCAAGATTTGTCTAAATTTGTTAATATCTTTTGAGATCATATTTTGAAGATTGTTGCCAGCTGAAATCCATTACTAGATAACATTATCAGCAAGATCTTCGGTCTAAAATCAAGCAAGTAGCCATTGGAAATCAAGATTATAGCCATTGAGCAAACTGCAAGAATTCAAGGGCTTCACAGCTACATCTCAAGGCCTTGAAATCAGATTAAAGATCATCTTTCCTTTTTTAAATGCAAGATGCCACAAGAGAAAAATACGAGAGCTCATATTATAAGATCATTCACTTACCGATATCTTACTCTCTCGTGCTAGTTCATTTGATTGTTATCTATTGAGAGTTGTATTGTTATTGATCAAGTGGTTATTATAATTCTTTGTATTGAGTTGGGTTGATTAGTCAGATGGCCAACTACCCACGTACGGTTGATGAGCAACGCGTACGTTAGGACACCTATAGTTATAGGGTCAACTCATAGGTTGTAAGATTAGTGAATCATGTGCAATCGACCGACTTAACAAAAGGAAAAGATTCAAGATCCCTTCAATGAGGGGCACTCGTGGGTAGAGGACTAAACGTGGCCGAACCTCTATAAATAGTGTGTTTTGTCCATATTTATTTTTTCTGCATTTTTATTTCAATTATTTCGTGACTTTGATCATCGCCCTATTCACCCCCTTTAGGGTGATTTAACTAGCCAAAATCCGGCCAACAATTGGTATTAGAGCTTTTTTTTTTGAGACTTTACCGTCGAATAATTCGATCCTATAACTAGTTATGATTTAAACTCTTATGCCCTCTGCTTTAAAAGGTACTAATTATTTTTTGTACAAGGAAACAATGGAACTTTATATCAGGAATAGCAGTCTCGATCTTTGAGAGATCATGATCAAAGATCCACTAGTTATTGAGAAATTAGAAGATGAATATACTGAAGATGATTAGATGCAGATATCCAAAAAGTCTGAAGTTGTAAACATTTTATATTGTGCTCTTACAATTGATATTTATGAGTTTACCACACATTATGGTGGTGCCAAGGAGATTCGGGAGACCCTTTATAATATATATGGTACTAATCAAAATGAGGTATTAAGCAAATTTGTGAGACTAGATGAAATGATCATAGATGAAAATGTTAAGCAAATTAAGGATCAACTACATGATGAGTAGGAATATAAAAGTGGTGATCCAATTCAAGGCCTTATACATAAAGATGTCAACCATGCCCAAATTGACGAGTTGCTTGAAAATGGTGAGAAATACAAAGATTGTTGTTATTCATCTATTCTCCAAAGTGGTAAGTATGAGGTAAAATCCATGCTTAAATTTTCAAATGACAGTTTATCTTCAAGTTGTCATATTTGTGATGATTTAAATACCACACCAAATTTTCAACTTTGAATAATTCTTGATTATGGTGTTAAATCAAGAAAATGTGCCAATATTGGGGGAAAGAAAAATTTTACCTCATTAATTTTTCTTACTTCTGACAATTTTGAACCCAAGAAGAAAAGGGCATTAAGATTTGGCCAAAGAGCTTCATTTTTGAAGAAATCAACCAAGAATGTGTATGTTTGTGGGAAGTTATTGGCTCTCCATTTAGGTACTAATAATTTTTAATAGCATTTAATCCTCCTGAAAGTTCAAGCAGACAAGAAAAAATTCGAGTTTCACAATAGGATATAGTAAGTTATGGTTTACCAAAAGTAAAAATAAGGTAAGTCCATTTGTTTTGTTACTGTCCAAATTTTAAGGTCTTGAAATAGAGTCTAAAGCCTTGAAAATTAGGCAAAAGGTAGGATGTTAGGGTATGTAAATAACTAAAACTTAAGGGCATGAATTTTTATACCAATATCTTGAATAGTGATAATATTTCGATTCTTGCTAGATAGAATGCGATGTTAATTTGCATGATCTACTTCCTATTGGAGGCATTTTGATTTCAAAATTTTGAAGTTTAATTTACTTAATTATCCTTGTAATATGAGCATGATTAACATTCCATCATATTCTATTCTATTATGACATGTGATTACTTTTATGCATAGATGATATCTTGTATGTGATCCTTTTTTTAAATTTATTGGGTCCATAATTGTTATGATCTCTAATATTCACATACACGATATTGCTTATTTCTACAAGGGAAGAATTATATTACTTGATTATTCCACTACAACCTTGATTCATTCTTGAAGGGAGAGAATTGTTGTATTGGTGCTCATATATCTTGATCCCGTGCAATGCTTATAAGAATATCAAGTTAATGCATGGATGTTAGGATATATTATTTGATCAAAATATTAGTGTTTAGTCCCTTATATTTTTTATAAGTGCCATAGATTAAAGGGGAGCATCTTTATACGTCATTCATTTATCAGGGGGGAGCTATTTGTATTCAGCATAATTCTCTACATGCTTTGATTTTTCTTCCTCCTTCTTATGCTACCTTTTGATGAAATACAAAAAAGGGGAGAAAGATCAAGGCAAGCTAATTTATTTATTTTTCATGGGTAAGTTCATAGTACCTATTTTTATTATTTTTGTCTTTCATCAAAAAGGGGGAGATTGTTAGCTTTGAAAAGCTTACAACGTAATATATGAATATGTTTTCTTGAAAGACAAAAAGGAGTTGGTCCAGTGGTATGTTTATTATATTACAATTAGATCTACCTTAGAATTACTATTATTTAAATATGCTATATTTTTAAAATGGATATTGGCATATTAGTATTGTTAGTCATAGTGTCTTTGAGATAGTTTAGTATTCGAATTTGAATATGTGATCTTTATGATATTATATTTTGTGATTCATTTGATTATAAGATTATGATTCTCTAAATGTCAATACTTTTGAAATAGTCAAGATTTGCCTAAATTTGTTAATATATTTTGAGATCATATTTTGAACATTGTTGCTCGCTCAAATCAGCTAGTAGGTAATATTATCAGCAAGATCTCTAGCATAAAATCAAGCAAGTAGCCGTTGGAAATTATGATTATAGCCGTTGAGCAAACTGCAAGAATGCAAGGGCTTGACAGCTGCGTCTCAAGGCCTTGAAATTAGATTAAACATTATCTTTGCTTTTTCAAATGCAATGGTCACTTTTTTCAATGATTTCCCAACCTCTCCAATGCCATTGGCTATAAAGAGGGAGGCATTTACAGCTGAAGATTACATAAGAGAACAATACAATAGCCCATATCGGAAGATCATTTACTTACCGATAGCTTACTCTCTCATGCTAGTTCATTTGATTATTATCTATTGAGAGTTGTATTGTTATTGATCAAGTGGTTATTATAATTCTTTGTGTCGGGTTAGGTTGATTAGTCAGAGTACCGACTACCCAAGTACGATTGAGGAGCAGCGCGTACGTTGGGACATTTAGAGTTATAGGGTGAACTCGTAGGTTATATTATTAGTGAATTGTGTGTAATCGACCGACCTAATAAAAGAAAAAGATTCAAAATCATGGTGAAGGGTGCTTGTGGGCAGAGGACTAGGCGTAGCCGATCTATGAATAGCGTGTTTTGTCCACATGTATTTTTTCGCATTTCTATTTTGATTATTTGTGACTTTGATCATCACCCTATTTAACCCCTTTAGGGTGATTTACCTAGGCAAATCAGGCCAACACCTAGGACCTCAATAGGGGCCCCACGACTACACCCATAAGCCTAAGCATCAATGGTCTCCTATAGCCTCTATGGGCCCTGAAGGATTTTACACCTTTAGGACCATTAAGGGAGCACCTTATATGAAGTTTCAACTTTACCCTTAGCTACAAAGGCTATAAATACTCACCTTCCCACCGCGAAAAGAGGCTGGAAAATATAAGGAATCATTCATTGCACATCGCTGCAAGCAAAAAACAAACGTTACATCCTCTAAAAAGACTTGTCCTTTTGTTAGTTATTTTCTCTATATTGTCTCTTCTCTGGAATCCCACATTGACTTGACTGTTGGAGAGGCATTTTTCAGATCGCAATTAGGGGCGACCTTTTTACAGGTTCAGCGTTCGCAGAGTGGATCGATGGACGCACCGGCCTAGCCATCACATAATCCTGTTCCCGTCACATTTCATTCTTGAGAAATAGAAAGACTTAAAACATATTTGGCGCCGTCTGTGGGGAGAGAGTGGTGAAAGATGATAGTAAGTGATGCCGCACGAGCGCATTCCAAGAGGGACAAGGCCCCCATGATTGATGCCCCAGCGGTTCCTGAAGTGTAAGATGCCTCAGAGAGCTCACGGGCGAATCTTCGCTTCATCAGCAGTGACCACCGGAGCAGGAGGCATGCTTTATACTGGACGCGCCGAAGAACTTTATGACCACTATGACCGACACCACCCTACAACAGGTGACCGAACAAGTGAAGAAGATCACGAAGGCAGTGAGCTCCATGAGGTGACTGCTTACCTTCGATTAAATGCCTACCACGGCGTATGAGCCGTCCCATAAGTATGCCCTTGTTAAGTCATTACACCAAAGTGATGAAGTATGAGAGATCGTTCGACCTAAGAGGAACAGACGGTCCTACGAGGGAAACCATGACCACTCAACTAGATAAGATGGCGAATAGATCATCTAGGCTGGGTAGGCCCTCCAGTCAGCCGAGGTAAGTTCGCGACCTCCACAACTGTGTTCACACCATACGCAACCCACTCCTGATGCACGACTTACTTCAAAGAGCAGAAGCACACCTCGAGGCTCTGCAAGAGAGCCCCTCGGGGGAGGTGCAGCCCTGAGCGTCCTTCGGCTTGGGAACACATATGCAGTCTACCAGTACGAGGTGCGCGTAATCATAGTTCTTGCTGGCCCAGACACTCCTAGCGTGGTCTATCAAGGACCAACCTTCGCCGCCGAAATTCATCGATGGTAGAAGTAGGGCGACAGCTGGAGACAACCATCAAAATGTCAAGGACGACCACTCGGACGAGGCCAGTTCCCTTTTCTACGCCTTTTAGTGCTAAAGTGATCAACACTCTTAGGGTCGAGAAACTAAGATGCCTACTTTGGAGTTATACAATGGGAACACGGACCTGAAGGAACACCTTGGGGTGTGTAAGGCTCATATGTACGTCCAGGATATGGACAACGTCGCCCACTGCTGATACTTCCCAACGACATTGAAAGGAGTGGTGCAATCTTGAATTAACAGCTTGACCCTAGGTAGTGTCTCCTGCTTCTAAGATTTGGCCAATCAATTTGGCAGCCAATTTATTGGTAGTCGCAAGGAGAGGTGAACTAACATTCACCTATCGAAAATCAAGCAAGGGCCACAAAAGTCCCTGCGGAATTTGTAAAGTGGTTCCACTGGGAGACAGTCTTGATCCCATACTTGGAGGATGCAGTAGTGTACACCTCCTTCTTAAATGGGTTGAAAAATGGGCAGTTTAAATTTTCCCTGGCAGAGGAGAAGGAAATTTCCTTGGTTGAGGTCTAAGGAAAGCCAAGGACTTCATCCGAGCAACTGACATATGTGCTGAGACGGCAGATGCCTTGAGGAAAGCTAAGGCCTAGGGAGACAGGAACAATGGGCAAGGAGACAAGAAGCCAATGATTGACGTCAGGGAATCTCAATTCACTTTGGACCCTAGAAGCATACTGGGGGAAATGAAGGGACACCCCATGTTGAAGAAACTGCAACCTATGACAGCGCTGTCGAGGCCACACAATGCGCGAAAGTGCCGTGGGTTTCATGAGCAAAACGATCACACCACTGCCGAGTTAAGAGAACTAAAGAAGGCCCTCAATAAGCTCGTGGATAAGGGACAGATAGATCCTTTCCTGAAAACAGGACCACATTCCTTTCATAAGGATCGCGACTTAGCATGCAAGGAACCCCAAGAGGAGGAGTGTTCCACTGAGATAATGGCCACGATAGCCGGGGGATATGCATAAGGTATTACCCACGTCGCATGAAGGCCCAAATGTGAGGAATACAGCAGGTTATGGCAGAAGAGCATGGGAATTGCATCACCGTCCCCACTATGACACTCGATGGATATGAAGGCCAGTGTTTCAGTTCTCCGCATAATGACCCGCTAGTTGTCTAGCTGAAGGTGGCCAATGCCTTAGTGCGTAGAATCTTGATCGATATCGAGAGTTCTACTGCCATTATCCCCTAGGATTGTTTGAAGAAATGTAAACATCTGGGAAGGGAAATCATTCCTCTTGTGCATCCCATCCTAGGCTTTAGAGGGCAAGACGAAAATCGTACAAGAGTGATTCGTCTTCCATTGCAGTTTGGGGATAAATCCAAGGCTAGAAATCTAGAGGTTGATTTCTTGGTGGTGGACGTCCCCGCAGCCTATAACATCATCCTAGAATGGCCGACTTTACATAAGATTAAGGTCATCATTGCATCATATCTATTGTAGCTCTAACACGAAGCGGATGATGGCATCGTTGGAAAACTCCGAGGGGGAGCAACAAACCACCTAAGAATGTTACCTGATCAGCATCTGGCCCTTAATGGAGCGTTCAAATGGGTGGGGACCTGTCCGGCAGCAACCTATGGAGAAAAGGCATTTGTGCCCCTAAGCACTGTCAAAGCCCTAACCATCTATACTGTCACCTTGGCAGACCCCGGGCATCCACGACCGGAGCCAGCCAATGACTTTGAGGTCATTCCCTTCGATGAAGGGTATCCCGAACGCACAATTCAACTTGGCTGAGAGATGGGGGATAACGTAACGCATGCTTTAATTGGACTCCTGTGGGAATACACATTCATTTTCACTTTTGGTCCCGAAGAGATGCCTAGCATCAACCCGGCGGTTATAGAACATTGGCTGAACGTGGATACTGTGCACAAGTCAGTGGCCCAGAAGAAGAGGCATATGGGGCTTGAGCGAGCCGCGGTAGCGACAGCAGAGGTACATAAGCTATTAGATGCGGGCTTCATCAGGGAATGGTAATACCCCGAATGGATCTCGAATGTAGTACCCATTAAGAAACCCAACGGCTCCTGGATGATGTACATCGACTTTACTGATCTGAACAAGGCATGCCCTAAGGGCAGTTACCCTTTGCCAAAGATTGATAAGCTAGTGGATGCCACGGAGGGTCACACCATACTGAGCTTTATGGATACTTTGTCAGGGTATCATCAGATTCCTCTATGGTATAAGGATAAGGAAAAAGACAGCCTTTGTAACTGGTCAAGGCTCTATTGCTGTAACATCATGCCTTTTAACGCTGGGGCCACCTACCGGCAGTTCCTGGATAAGGTTTTCGAACCTCTCATTGGGAAAACCATGGAGGTGTACATAGACGATGTGATCATCAAGAGCATGCCAGACACCGAGCATGGAAGGGACCTGCGGAGAACATTCGAAATTCTTCAACACATTCGGAATTCTTCAAAGCTATGACATAAGGCTTAACCTTAAGAAGTGTGTCTTCAGGGTTAGGTCGGGCAAATTCCTGAGTTTTATGATCAGTAGTCGGGGAATAGAGGCAAATCCCGATAAAGTAAAAGTAATCTTGTATGTGAGACCCCCGCGAAATGTGAAAGAAGTTCGGCGGCTGACTGGTTATATTGCGGCCTTAGGCCCTTCATGTCGAAGTCAGCAGATAGGTGCCAGCCCTTCTTTTGTGTCCTTCGAAAGTGCGCACACTTTTTGTGGGATAAGGAGGCGAAAGATTCTTTTCCATCACTGAAAGCATACCTTGCCAGCCTGCCCAAGATAGCTAGCTCAGTACAGGAGGAGACGCTCCTCCTATACCTAGCAGTCTCTGAGCAGGCAGTGAGCGCGGTCCTAATGGTAGAAAGGGTTAAGGAACAGATTCCAGTATACCACGTAAGTCACCCTAGCCGGTGCCGAATTGAACTACCCCTTAATTACAAAATTTGCTTACACCTTGGTACTGGCAAGCCAAAAGCTTTGCCCATACTTTGAGGCTCACAAGGTGATGGTCCCCACTGACCAACTTTTGAAGAACATCCAGCAAAGGCTCCTCAACTAAGGATGGAAGTAGGGCCGACTCTATTATTGAAACTCCCCAAGGTAAGAGGCACGAACATGCCTTGAAGTTCATCTTTAAGGATTCTAATAATGAAGCCGAATACGAGGCCCTGATAGTGAGAATGTACTTATGCTACACAGCAAGAGTAGACTTAGTTAAGGCCTACTCAGACTCATAGTTGGTTGTCAGTCAGCTCAATGGGAACTACGATGTCAAGGATAATACCATAGTAGCATATGTCTGTCGCATACGCGAAGCTACCAGTCTATTGAAGCACCTTTTGATAACACATATCCCATGATTTGAAAACTGCCATGCTGATGTATTGTCCAAATTGGTCAGTTCCTCAAAGGATAGGAAGTTGAAGAGGATTCAATGGAGTATCGAACCCCCCGATGTCTTTTGGCTTGATAGAAGTTCTATTTGGATGGACCCCAGTAGGGCGTATCTTGCCGACGGCATGCTGTTCACGGACAATACAGTAGCAGATCCAGTAAAGAAACGACCAAACTGGTTCATCTTATATGACGGGATAGTACACAAGCCCTCCAATGCTCGCCCACTGCTACATTACATGACCTTGGAGATAGGGCAGAAAGTCCTTGAGGAAATCTATGAAGGCGTTTGCAGCTCACATATTGGCGGGGGTGCCCTTGTGGTCGATGCCATCTAAACGGGTTATTACTGGCCATCTTGGCACGAAGATGCTATGAACTTAGTGCATAAAGCCAAAAGTTTACTCTCGTACAGTGAAAATCCACAAACCCACTAACTCCTATTGTTAGTCCCCTGCCATTTGCTACTTGGGAAATTGACATCTTGGGGCCTTTTCCCAAGGCCACTGGTCAACATAAATATCTATTTATCGATGCGGATTATTTCATCAAGTGGATAAAGGCAGAGGCCATCACCTCCATCACCGATGTTGAGGTGAGAAAGTTTACTTGGAAAAATATTATCACATGCTTCAGCATCCCAGAACAATGATCTTTCACAATAGTCGACAATTTGATATAAGTAAGGTCACCGACCACCTCCATGACTTAGGATATCATGTGCGGCTTACGGAGGTAGCTCATCCGCAAACCAATGGTTAGGCTACGGCCTCGAACAAGGTTATCCTCCACGGCTTGCAGAAGAAGTTGGATGATGCAAAATGCAAGTGGGCAGCTGAACTACATAGTGTTTTATGGTCTCTCCGCACCACAGAAAAAACAGCGATAGGAGAAACCTCATTTATACTGACTTATGGCCTCGAGGCTATTCCCCTTGTCGAAATAGCGCTTCACACACATCGCCTCACCACTTTCCATGAAACCCTTAACAATGCAGCCTTGCGAGAAGCCCTTGACTTACTCCCTTTCATTTGGGTGATGCTTTTCTCCGTGAGGCCCTTTAAAAGGTACGTGTTGTACGGATCCATGACTGGTCGGTCAAAGCATAGCCCCTCGATATCAGCAACCTGGTGCTATGGGAAATGAGGCAGTGGCCAAGATCTGGCAAGCACGGCAAGCTCACGATAATTGGGAAGGCCCCTATAAGATAGTCGAGCAGGTGCGGCCCGACACTTGTCGGCTCGTTACCCCACAAGGGACACCCATCCTAAGGACGTAATACAGCAGCAATTTGTGCAAGTATCATGTTTAGCAGCACACATCCTTTGTATGGTCAAAACAGTACACTTATACCATTTTCTATAAGCAATGAGCGTGAACATTATCGACCATGCTTGATCGTTCCCTTCCGGACATCGCCACACCTTCTAGGCCCAAGGGGCTAAGGGTCTTATAGCACAGCTTATGGGCAGTCAATACACTATTTAGCTGCCTAGGGGCTAAGGGTCTTATTGCACAGCTCATGGTCGGTCGCTACCCCCTTTAGCCTCCAAGGGGCTAAGGGTCTCATCACACGGCCTATCGCCGGTCGCTACACCCTTTAGCCGCCAAGGGCTAGGGGTCTCATAACACAACCCGTGGCTGGTCATCTCATCTTTTAACCCCAAAAGGGCTATGTGTCACATACCACGAGCCATGGCCAGTTGCTGCATACCCTTTATCCCCCAAGGGGCTAAGGATCTCGTAGCACGGCCTATGGCCGGTCGCTACAATTTTAGCCCCCTAGGGGCTAAGGATCTCATAACATGGCCTTTGGCCGGACGCAGTACTTTTAGCCGCTACTGGGGCTACGTGTTTCATAGTATGGCCCAAGGACAGTTGTTACACCTTTAGCCCCAAGGGGCTAAGGCCATCATAAGCACGACCCTCAGTCAATCGCTACTCCGTTCATCGCGAGGGGCATCCCTTCTCTGACTTATCGTTTCATTTAGGGTCTAGAAACCCTCGTCCCAACGAAGAAGCGCAAAAATACATGCCTAATAAAGTAAAACAATAAGTCATCAAATGAAGAGGTAGCCAAAAGAAAACTTCGTTAATATTTGGTTAAGTACAGATGCTAATGAATGAAAAAGGACGTAAAAGGCACAAAGAGGAAAGGGAGAAATATAGGTTAAAGCTATAACTTCAGAGGGCAGGGTCTTCATCATCATTACCATCATTCACCGTACCCTCTCCATCTAGCAGAGGAGTATCTTCGGGCTAGCCCTAGTATTCGTCCTTGAAGTCCCCCAACATGAACCCAACCTTGTAGGGATCCTCACCTGCCTCACAAGCGTGCTGACAGTCCCTATTGTACTTAACATATGCCTTAAAATATCCTTCTTACTAGAGGTTATCAGAGGGCCAGGGTCTCTAGGAACTCTCGAAAGAATTCCGTGCATTCTTCTTGGCCATGCTAATGGCTAGGCCTTCACCATTCGCAGCCCTTTCTTGGCCCGTGATCTTCTCATCATCCACCTTAATGTGGGCATCTTCCAACTGACGGTGTAACTCGCTCTTCTCAGCCTCCCAAAACTTCCTTTTCCTTTTTTAATTTTTCCCCAAGGCGTTTGTACTTGGCCACTGAGTCCTTAGCCTTTCACCATTCGTCCTGGAGGCTAGTAGAAGGCACTGACCTTATTGCTTTCAGTGCTCGGGTAAATGCCTGTAAAGAGACAAGCTGATGGAACTGTGAGTAGAGATTAAAAAAATGTAAGGGTAGATATTCTTACCTTAGGTATGGTCACTTACTCTTCAGAAACCTTCTAAGCATCAGGACAGGCCGAGGGGGCAAGATCCCACGATCTGGGAGTGCTCCACCAGTTCAAACTTAACCAGAGGGTCGGCCTTCAGGAAGTCAATGGCCTTGTCGAACTTGATGGCAGACGCCTTCCCGGCATACCACTGGGGTACCTGTCGGCTCCCTTAAGAACTCCACGAAGAGGATGGCCTCCCAGCCTCACCAGAGTCGTCTTGTCCGGCTAGCCCTCTAGACGCCTCCCAAAGAGGTGACTGCTCGGCGTCCTCAGCTTCTAGCTGGGGTTGTCTAGTCCTCAAAGGGGTGGGGGCCAACGTAGCAGCGGTATTGACCTCTTCTTATAGTGGAAACTTGCACACTACTGATCGAGGAAGACTCATAGAAATGGTATGAGGCTTACGACCGTGCAACATGACCATAGGCACCTGTCAGAACGCCGTAAGTAAGTATTCAAGTGTCAAAATCTGTTCGAATGTTGGGGACCACATTTAACGAGAATAGCCTTTTCGGCCTGGAACTTAACATGGCGATGTCTTTCCTCTTCTCGGCGCTGGGCAATCTCAGCGGCAACTTCTTCGTGGTTGGCATCCCTATTCTCGAATCGAGAAAGCATCACCTGAGCTTGCTCTACATAAAGGAAAGGAAAGTTAGGTCAGAACTAAGGGAAGGAGCACTTACAAGGGAAACATGAAGTACCCTTAGAATATTTTTTAAGGATAAAGAGGTCGGCGGCCGTGAGGAAGAAATCATTTTCGAAATCCGAACCGGCTTACCGTCATTCTACTCGGGAACATTAGTCCAACCTGTTGCCCGTGCACAAAGGGTTCGCCCCCGTAGCAGACCTTTACGTGTCACTTGGGAGAACCTGAAAAAGACTGCAAATTACCTGTCGACATGCTGCCAGGCATCAGTTCAATGACGATCTTCAGCCTTGCAGTAGTTTTGGTCCTGAACATCAGATATATGGGAAACAGCAACGTTTGTTGAGCAAAAATTTAATAAAAATAAATAATATGCACAACACAACTTTCCAATGTACAAAAAGTGTACATTGGTTTATTTTGAGTTTGACCCTATTCAAGGGGATAAAGCTCTTTAATTATGTCCCCTACTTGGGGGACCACCTTTTGATCCCGATTCGTTCTATTTTACTTTTTCCTTCTTTGTTTTATTTTGCATTAATAAGACTTTATATAATTTCGATCGATAATTATCATGTTTTCAATGTTGAATCGACCGTATCTAAAACTTAATTGCATCAGATAGTGGCTGTATAGGCACCTTCTAGGAAGAACACTGTACATTCACATTCTTCATGTACAGGTTAGGGAACGAGTAATTTTATTTGATTTGGAATTTGGGTTGCACTTATTTTTTTTGGTGTGAGCTGCCTATATGCCTTTTTTATAGACGATCAAACGAACCGTAGTTCTTTTCAATTTAATTTGGCTCAGTTTGTATTTTATTTTGGTTATGTTAAATAACTATAATTTAATTTAATTTTAGTTTTGAATTTTATTTATATGGACTAAATTAATAGCCATAAATTTGATTTAACTTTGTTGTTTGATCTTTTGGCTTTGATAGCTAAGTTATATGTATTTTTTTTAGCCATTTCACAACCATTTTTTTATTTGCTGATTGGGCCCTTCCTAGAGTCTATCCATATATACACACACACACACACACACACACACACACACACACACATACATATATATACATATATATGCATATATATACATACATACATACATACATACATATATATATATATATATATATATATATATATATATATAGATATATATATATATATATTATATATGCATACATACATACATATATATACATATATATATACATATATATATATATATATATATATATATATATATATATATATATATAATATATATATATATATATTATATATATATATAGACTTTCGGTTGTACCCAAAATTTATTTGAGGGCTTCTTACATACTCTTGGCAAGATCAAATCGACGTAGTTCTTCGTTCAAAATTATATTTTCAGCTTACATTATGGAGGGGGAATATTTAATGAACTTGGTTGTATATTTAGCTCGGGTTTAGTTCATTTTTCCAGACTTATGATTTGAGAAAGATTCAACTTTTTGAGAAGTTTGGTTTTTCATTTGTTTTGGTTACATAATGTATAACCAAATGTTACAGAGTTGTAATTTGGTATTTTATAAAAGAAGGGTGAGATAAATAGGGCTTTTTTATCCATTTTATGAACTTGTAAATTTGAAGGGTTGGTACCTGTATTGGCAGACTTGGTCTTTGCACATTATCAACCTACCTCTTTTTTTTTAAACAAGAAAAACACATGCCATAAGCTGCCTATGTATATGGATATGGGGGGAAAAATACAACCGCCTAGCCATTAATTTTGGCCAAGAGGCTGGCAAATTGGGGATGGCGCTTTCCTCGAGAACCGCCCTTCTGTTCAGGGACGGTCTCACTAGATGAACTTGATGACAACATAACTTATTTAATATTACAAAGATATGAAAAGAGGCAGGGTGAAGATGCAACAGTGAGTTTGAAGGGAAGAAGAAAACTCAAGAAAGGGGGGCATACCTTCTCTCTCTAGCATACTTCTCTCTCTAAAGATATCAAAGAATTGACTTATTGTGGTTTCCACTGAACCCCCATCCCCCTTATATAGAGGGTGGATGGAAGTAAACTGGCACGCCACTCGAGGTAGGGCGAAACTAGAGCACCAGCCAAGCCATGGCACATAGTAAAAAATCAAAAATAATCTAGCGACCAAAACTTGTACTTGGACTGACCAAGAGGATAGAGATACTAAGTTATGCTCCGGCGTGGCCCAAGGCGGTTCGCTAGGACTCCACTAAACCTTTACTCCCTAGGGGCTAAAGGTCTTAAGAGTCTTCAAGCACCACCATTAGCTGTTCACTACACCTTCAGCCCCAAGCTACACCTTTGGTCCCTGAGTGGCAAAAGGACTCATAGCACGGAGTTTGATCGGTCGATACTCCTTTAGTGCCTAAGGGGCTAAGGATCTTATAGCACAGCCTATGGCCGGCTGCTACCCTCTTAGCCTAAGGGTCACACCATATGACCTTCGGCCGGTCACTACACCTTCAGCCCTAAGGGGCTAAGGGACTCAAAGCACGGCTCTCGATCGATCGCTCAAGGCACGAGCCCTGGTCATTCGTTACACCTATATCCCTCTAAGGGGCTAAGTGACCTAGAGCACGACTCTTAGCCAATTGCTTAAGGCACGGCCCCTGGCCGTTTGCTACGCCCATAGCCTCCCAGGGGGCTGAGGGCCTTTAGGCACAGCTATTGGCCGTACACTATGCATTCAGCCCCCAAGGGGCGCCGGGCCATATGATATGGCCTCAGATCGACCACACTCCCAGTGATCATGAAGCACGACTTTAAAACAAAAACACAAGAACATCAATAGTGATTAAATCAGCTGGGCAAAAAAAGTCATTATAGGCACGAATAGTTACAAGGTGGACATACAAAAAAAAAAAGGAGGGGTAGAAGAAGTGAAGCTATAGAAGAGCCTAAAACCATTAATCGTCCTTATCATTAGACCCAAAGGGTGCCTCGCTGGATCCGGTGCTTTCCTCCTGCCCACTTACAGGCCATAGCCCCACTCCCAAAGCCGCATGAACAAGCTGACGGGCCATTAAGATGTCGCTCTTGGTAAGCTGTAGCCAGGCTTCAAAAATGAACCATCGCAAGCCCGTAAGGGCAGACTTCAAGTACGTGACCACGGTCCTACTGAAGATGGCTAACTCTAGAGTCTCATTGACCACCATGGCATAGAAGGTGGTGTGAACCAATTTCGAAATTTTTTGGCAGTCACGGGCAGCCTCCTCGGCGTCATCAAAGATGAAGTCTAGACACAAGTCACATTAATTCTCATAAAACGACCAAGGAGGGTGGGCCGCGCCTCTTAAGCGCCAATTGAAGGTCACCCATACATGAAGGGTCATTTCCGCAGTATTGAGATAATAGGAGAAAACCATGATTGTGGAGTTTGACAAGGTGATAGGTAGCCAAGTAACGATCCACCTACAATCCCACTAACAACTCACCTAGGGAGAGATTATGCCTCGGGAAATGCACCAAAACTAAGTCCAAGGCTTAGGTGCCGCGAATGGTTGGAGTTCACGACTGCAAACTAATTTCAAACCCACAAGCAATAGTTTGTACTAGCACTTGCTCCACATTCTACATACCCACTCGTTTGGTCGGGCGTGCAGGCAAAATGTGAGGGGCTAAATGATTCGGCCAAACCTAGGACCCCAATGGGGGCCCCATGACCATATCCATGAGCCTGAGCCTCAATGGTCACCTATGTCCCCTATGGGCCCCGAAGGATTGTCCACCTTTGGGCCTATTATGGGCGCATCTTACGCGAAATTACAACTTTACTCCTGGGTAAAAGGGTTATAAATACTCACCTACACACCTTGAAAAGGGGGATGGAAAATATGAGGAATCATTCATTACACATTACTGCAACCGAAAAACAAACGTCAGATCCTTTGAAAAGACTCATTCTTTTCTCAGTTATTTTCTATGTATTGTCTCTTGTCTGGGACCCCACACTGACTTCACTATCAGAGAGACGTCCCCCAGATCCCAATCTGGGGTGACCCTTTCTGCAAGTTTGGCACTTGCAGAGTGGATCGATGGATGCACAACCTCAACTATTACATAAGCCCGTTCTCATTCCACATCACCCTTGAGAAAGAGGAAGACCCGAAACAACTACTATTACTATTATTATTATTATTATTATTATTGTTGTTGTTGTTGTTGTTGTTATTGTTGTTGTTGTTGTTATTATTATTATTATTACTACTACTACTATTACTATTACTATTATTATTATTATTATTAAGCAAAAGTAAAAAAGTAAAGGGCAGCTTCGTCAATTCAAGGATTGTAAATTTTTTTGTTTAAATGTCGATGGACTTCTAAATTTTTTTCAATTTTTACAGTGCCAAAATTATTGTACAAAAGCGCAATATAACAAAATGTAAATTTTTCTATTTTCTAAACTAAGACAAGATACCTAAGTCTCGTAGGAAGACAATTATCATTGTGCTTTGGTATTATAATACAATCATCCAGCCAACAGATCAGGAGAACCATCAAACATCTAAAGAAATATTTGGCAAAATTAGAAAAATGCTAAATTAGAAGTAACTAAATGAAATAAATCCTAATGTGAACACTAGATCACCTACATAACTACCAATTACAATCTATGAGTTCCTTGCCTCTAGTAAAATGGAAGGAAATTAACTAAAATAGAAGACAAACCTGATCAGCAAAATTGGTAACCGCCATTTGGTAAATGGGCAACTCAATGCAAAACCTGAAACAAACAATTGATCTTCAACCATGGTTGTTCAATGTAGAATTCCAAGGTAGGGGAACAACAGATATCCCAAAACCTCCATAGAGAAATATCAAGATAGGGAAGCAGTCCTGCTTAGAGACCTCAAGCGAGAAATGCAACTTTAATAGAGTTAACTAGATTATAAATAAAGTATTGATCAATGGGATCCAAGAGTGATTTAGAATCAAAAACTAAATCTTAACGTTGAATTAGTTGCTTAAATCAGAAGCTAAATCTGAAATCACTCAAATGAACAACATAACAATCCAATTACTCTATATTGGAAGACAAGAAATAGAACTAAGAAGATAAAAAAGAACAAAATGACGAATAGGGAGATCTTGAATATTACTCCCTACTTTCCTCTGCCTACTTCTAAGTAAGTTTACTTTGACTTTTCCTACTTAGACTTTGAACCTCTTTTTTGATTGATGTCGTTAGTCTCAAATTAAAGCATCTGAATTAGTACTTCTAACTAATGAATCCTTCAATGCCATAAATAATTCACACAAATGATGAAAGATAGGGAGGAAACAAGTGAATCCATGAAAGATGATGAACGATAAGTGGCACACAGGGCTGGTATTAGAAGAAGGTGTGAGAGTTGGGTTTAGAGAGAGAAAGTCTCTATTCCAGTATGCATGAAAATGAATATTTACAACAGAGCATGGTTATATATAGGTGTCCCGAACTACCTGACTAACCACTTTCTATATTAGCATATCAACATAAATGTCTAGCTAATATCTAGCTAAGTATATTTACATATCTCTACATTCCCCCCTCAAGTTGGACTTGCATCAAAGACAAAACCCAACTTAATGCTGAGAAAACAATGATGCTGGGCAAGAAGTGGTTTGGTGAGAAGGTCAGCCAATTAAAGCTTAATGTTCACATGAGCAGTACGGAGAAAACCATCTTCAAGTTTATCTCACACATAATGGCGGTCAAGATCAAGGTGTTTGGTTCTGCTGTGAAATACTGGGTTTGCAATAATGTGTTGTGCAGCCTTATTATCATAATGAAGAGTCACAGGATAAGTAAAAGGTACTTGTAAGTCTTGTAGGATACCAACAACCCACACCAATTCACTAGTGGTATCTGACATTGCTATATACTCAGATTCAGCTGATGACTTTGATGTGGTCTTTTGTTTCCTAGTTTTCTAAGAAACGAGTGAATGCCCAAGGAAGATACAGTAGCTTGTTAAAGATTTCCTGCTAAACTTGTAATTTCCCCAATCTGCATTAGTATATCCACACAATGATAGGTCCTATTTGGATGAGTAAAACATACCTGTATTGACAATACCTTTCAAATACATGGCTGCTTGCATGTGTGGCTCCCTTGGGCATGCTAGAAACTGACGGAGATGCTAGATAGCATAGGACATGTTAGGCCTTGTAATAGTAAGATACAATAGTCTGCCAATAAGTATCCTATATTTTTCTAGATGGGGTATGATGGAGCCGGAGTCAGTAGATAGCTTGAGTCCTGTGGGAAGTGCAAAAAGGTGTTGGTTTGCAACCTGTTAATCCTATGTCAGCTAGTAGATCTGTTATGTATTTCCTTTGATCTAGGAAGGTCCCAGCAGTAGATCTAGATACTTCTATTCGCAGAAAATACCTTAAGTTTCCAAAATCTTTCATAGTAAAGGCTTTATGTAGATCTTGTTTGAGCTGAATGATTCCTTGAATATCAGTGCCTGTGATAATGACATCATCAACATACACCACCAAGCAATAAATCGATCACCTTTGCCCTTGGTGAATAGGGAGTAATCCCTCTTAGACTGAGTAAAATCTTGTTGAAGTAAGAATTTCATGAACTCTTTGTTCCACTGTCTTGAGGCCTGTTTGAGGCCATACAATGATCTTCTTAGTTTACAGACCTTGCCAGCAGCCTTAGAGTAACCTTCAGGGGTAAAATGTAAACCTCTTCATCTAAAAGACCATGCAAAAATGCATTGTTAATGTCCAAATGATGCAAAGGCCATTGATGCTGAGTAGCCAATGCAATGAGGATTCTAATTATTGGAAGTTTTGCCACAGGGGAGAATGTATGGTTATAATCTTTACCTTTCATTTGGTCAAATCCTCAGACCACAAACCTTGCTTTGTACCTTTCAATAGTACCATCTTGCTTGAACTTTATTTTGAAGACCCATTTGGAGCTAATAGCTCTCTTTCCTTCTGGCAAGTCAGTGATTTCCCAAGTATCCTTTGCTTCCAATGCAGCAATTTCTTTTTCCATGGCTTCCACCCATTTTGGGTTATCTTTTGCTTGATGATATGAGATTGGTTTTGGGGTAGCCAGAACATTAAATAGGGAGTCCTTATAATCAGGCTAAAGTTCTTTGAAGTTGGTGGAATTGAACAAGGGGTATAAAGTGTTGGATTGAGTGTCAGATGTGGTAGTCACTTGGCAAGCAAAATCTTATAACCAAGGTGGTGGCTTGGAAACTCTGGAGCTCTTCCTTAAAGGTGTATGACTAGTGTTGGCATTATTTTGGGGCTAAGGAAGAGAGTTAGTATCTGCCAGTGTCTGAGTTTCAGGTTTAGAAGTTGCAGGTACAGATGCATGTTGATGGTTAAGTAAGCTGGGTAATGCTGGCGTGCTAACAATGGGAGTGGCCGTGGATAAATCTTTATCACAAACAGGAAATTGTGGTGAGAGATCTATGAGGGGTCCTTCTTGGATTGAATTGCTGTTAGATTTTGAATCTGATCTGAGAGGTAAAACATGTTCTTAATACTGCACATCTCTTCTTACAAATGTCCTTTGAGTTTCCAGATCATAAAGCTTGTATGCCTTTTGCCCTTGGGGATAGCCAATGAAAATGCATTTCCTTGCCTTACTTGCAAACTTATTAGTTTGTGTTAGGTCAACAGCATAGCACAATGAACCCATTACTTTGAGGTTTGATAGGTCAGGGACCTCATTAAACATTTTCTCAAAAGGAGACCTCCAATTCAGAACTGCTGTAGGTAACCTATTTATAATATAGGTAGCAGCAAGTATACAAGATCCCCAAAATTTGTAAGGTAGGTTTGTATGTATTCTCATAGCCCTAGTAGTTTCAACAAGATGACTGTGTTTCCTTTCAACCCTCCCATTCTATTGAGGTGTTTTGGGAGCACTTCTTTGATGTAAGATACCATATTTCTTGAACTATTCTGAACATAAATCATGAAATATTTCTATCCCATTGTCACTTCTTATGTGTTTCACACTCTCCTTAAAGTGGTTTTGTACATATGAGATGAACCCACTAATACAATTTGGTACTTGCATCTTATTTTGAAGCAAATAAACCCATGTAAACTGGGTATGATCATCTACAACTATTAAGAAATAATGTGCTCCAGAAATATCTGCAACCTTATATGGCCCCCATAAATCCATGTGGATTAAGTCAAAAACCTTTGGTACAATAGACTCACTTAATGAAAATGGTAGTCTATGAATTTTCATCAGAACACAAGCTTCACATGTGAGTGCTATTTTATTAACATGTCTAGTACAATGGATATGAGACATCTTAGACACTAAAGTATGTCCCAATCTAGCATGCCAAATGGAAGTGTCAATAGTGGCACTAGCATTACATGTAGGAAACATAGATTTATTTGTACTAGAATGATAGAAACTATTAGCAAACAAGGAACCAAAGGAGGTGTATCCAACCTGTATAATCCACCTGCTTGATATCCATCAGCCACTTGCCTTTTAGTAGCAGGGTCCTATAGGAAGAACCCATTTGAGGTGAAGCAAGCAACAAGTTTGGTATCCTCCAATATCTTACTTACTGACAGTAGGTTATGTTTGAAGTCTGCCACGTATAAGACATCCTTGGGAACTATATTCTCAGCCAAAATAATATTTCCAAACTTGGTGATGATTTTAATAGAACCATTAGGCAAGCTAACATGTATAGGCCTATTTAGTTGTCTGTGAGTAGAAAATAACTCAATATAGGATGTCATGTGATCAGAAGCGCCAGTGTCCACAATCCAACTAATGGAATTAATAACCACATTATCCAGAGCTTGAGCCTTAAAGGAAGAAGCGATGAGAACATTACCTGCAAAAGAGCTGGTAGAGGATTTAGTTGTCAAGCCTGGTTGACCTCTTAAAGCCTTTAGAACTTCTTGACATATTGCATCTATCATTACAGAATTCACATTCTGTGACTGATTATCATTTAATTCTGGTGGACAGTGTAGAGGGCTGTCGAGAGTAGTGCTTGAGAATGGTTCCTATGAGGATACTTAAGCAGCTATCTTAGCTCCAAACTTCTGTTTGTACCAATCAGGATAGCCATGTATTTTGAAACATTGATCAGTAAGGTGTCCTTTTATCTTATAGTGAGTATAGTACTTGTCATTCTTCTCAAGTTTATTTCTCCTGAATTCCTTTCTTTCAAGACTAATGCCCTGTTTTTCCACAGCATAAGCATCAAGTTCTATCTTGATGTTCATAGCATCAGCTACCTGCCTCTGGTTCTCAGCTTGTTGAATTAGATAGTATGCTCTATTGGTTGAAGGCAATGGATCCGTGGTGAGCATCTGATTTCGCAAGTCCCTATAGCTAGAGTTCAGTCCCATTAAAAATTATATGAGCTTGTTTCTAGCATCCTTTTGCTAAGTTTCTTGGCAAGGTGACATGTGCATGAATTCATGGTACCACATGTACATTAAGGCATGCCATCAAGATCTTGAAGCAGATCCCAGATCCTCTTCATTTTTGAGAAATATACAGGTACAGAATCATTATCTTAGATCAATAATGTCAAGTCTCGATGGAGCTGATATATCAAAGGTCCATTTACCTCACCGAACCTTTCAGCCAATTCATCCTATAGCTCTTTGGCAGATTTTGCATATATGAAACACTCAGATATTTCTAGAGTTAGTGAATTTAAGATCTAACACCTTACCATGTAATCACAAGTCATCCAATTCTGCAAATCACCAGAATTTTCACTAGGCTTAATCAAGGTTCCATCAATAGAACCTAATTTGAGTTTTGCTCTCAATCCTATACGAGTAGAGTTGCTCCAACTAGTGTAATTTCCTCCATTAAACTGCTTGCTAGTAAGAACCATGCTAGGATAACTGAAATTCAATAGGTGATACAAATTCCTCACCGTTTGATTATTTTCTCCGGATGCCATTTGCAGAAACAATTACAGAATAGAGTATGATCAAAAATTAGAATCGAAGACGAATCAAGATCAAATTGATCTCGAAGACTGGGCTTGAATTAATTTAGATCTAAGGAAATACGCAGTAGCATATCAGAATTGCGATCTGAAGATCAGGATTAATCCTGAATTAATTTAGGTATAACTGGATTAGTTGAGGAATTCGCTCGACTAATCGATCAGGAAGAATTTGCTGTTTGAATGTTATCATGCGTGATCGATTAATGAAATAGCACAATCGATCTGGAAAAACGGAAGAAGATCTCAAGATCGTGAGCCATGAAGCTCTGATACCATGTAGAATTTGGGGAGAGAGAGAGAGAGAGAGAGTTGGGTTTAGAGAGAGAAAGTCTCTATTCCAGCATGTATGAAAATGAATATTGACAACAGAGCATGCTTATATACAGGTGTCCTCAACTAGCTGACTAACCACTTTCTATATCAGCGTATCAACATAAATATCTAGCTAATATCCAGGTAAGTATATTTACATATCTCTACAAAGTGGTTTTAGCAGGTAGCAGTGCACAGATAGAAGAGGTGAAGAGAGAAAATTTATATTTGCGTTCAGGGTAGAGGAGGTAAGGGAGAGGAAGACAAGGGAAGGGGATTGGGGGAAAAGAAAGGAAGGTCATTTATGTTCTCATTATCTCGATATATGGATATAAGGTATATGGAGAAAGAGGAAGAACTACAAAATCTTACAAACCTCCATTATGAAAGGACTGAAACCAAAGTTATAAGTTTTGTACTTGACTATATATTAGTTTTTTTATTGGAGTGGTAAATCCCGTATCGTACTAAATTTTCTGTACCAGCCTTTAAAACAATTTACGGGAAGAATTTAAAAAAAGAAAAATATTTAGGAACATACTTCATTTCCAAGTTACACTGTTAAGCCAAAAGACCATTTGCGTAAAATAAAGCCCATAGGCATTACCAGCCCGAGATCCAAGGTCCTCCTAACTTTCCTCTTCCCTTGGTATAAATTGTTTAAACCCTAAATATAACCCTCCCCACCTAGGAACTACTTTACAGCAGCCCCAAGTTGTAGCCAAAGAACAAACCCCTCAAAATCTCACTGTTCTTTTCAGCCTCCCACCCATCTTCTTCACTCTTACAATTAGGCTATACAGAGTTTGTCGAATGTAGGCGTTGTGTGGAGCTGCTTGATTGTAACTAGTGGGTTGTAACTTTTGCAATGACGATGTGAGCATTTGAGCATCTTAATTCTCTATCCCTCTCTTCTTTTCAATTTGTCATGTTTTGTTTTTACCATTCGATATACTCATTCCAGTTGACAAACGCTAGTATGACCCGATGCACTCCGAGATCTAATCGATACAAATCTACCACCCTTAGTGCATCATTTTTTGTTCGGGTTTGAGGAATGTCTTTAGTATCTTGGTGGTTAGATATGAAATTAATAACTTTGGGTTCCCTCTCGCCTTTTCCTCCCATACGTACTACCTCACCCCTCCCCAATCCAAACCGAGGGTGAGTTGTTAAGGGGGAGAAGGGAATATGGTATATGATAGTGAGTGTAAGGGAATACAAAATGATGGATGGTGGGAACCACCTACCCACACTTAGGCATAGGATGCTTAGGTTTAAGAAGACATGGGCATGCTAATTTCTTCAACTCCATGTAGAAATTTGGCTCTTCAACCCAATTCCCTTCTTTTTTGTTGGTTTTTTATATTTTTACACATTTTTACACAGAAAATAAACAATATAATAATCTTCAACTTAATTCTCCTTCGTCATTGGCAATGGGGAGGTTCTCCAACTTTTTTTACAATTTGACGTTGTTAACAATGTATTTTGTTATGGTAATTAATTGTACTCCTATTATATTTAGGAAAGCAAATTATATTTCACTCATGATTAGGAAACGTAGAAGGCGTAGGATTAGGAGATTATGTCAATTGGGAAATTGTTTTCTTCTCTGACTCCAAGTCAACCGTGGGAAGCCATTACCAACCGAGGCAAGCATATATATGTATACAGACTATGTGATTGATGAATACAAGAGATCTTCTTCACTTATTTACATCAATATTCTTATCGTGGTATCAGAGCATTAGGTTTACAATTCCATCATGTCAAAGAAATTCTTAATTGATAATACCTCACCCTATTTTGTTCACCCATCAGAAGGGTCGGGCATCTCAATCACAACGATGATCTTTAATGGCGAAAATTACGATCTTTGGGAAAAGGTTGTTACTACAGCACTTAGGTCCAAGAACAAGCCTGGATTCGTGAATGGAACTATCAAATTGAGTGATGGTGCAGACCAATCCGAAATTGATGCCTAGGAGATGGTAAATTCAACCATATGTTCTTGGCTGCTAAACATGATTGGTCCTAAAATCTGCCCATCAATTGCTTATGCTAATATAGCCAATATCATGTTGGACGATTTGAAGAAAAGGTATGGGACTTCCGACATACCTAAAAAGCATGACTTAAAGTCCAAGATTGCAAATTGCAAACAGGGAAACGGAATGTCCGTTGTGGAGTACTACTCTAAACTTGTAGGACTCTGGAACGAGTTGGACAGTGTCATCATGTACCATCGCTGCGATTGTGGAAATTGCAAGTGTAAGATCGGGAAGAAGCTAGTTCACAACGCAGAGGAAGAAAAAACGCATCAATTCTTGATGGGGTAGAATGATGAGAAATTTAGCTCTCTTCGAGGTGATATCTTGGCTATGGATCCCTTACCTGGTCTAGAGAGAATATGCAATCTTGTACATTAAGAAGAAAGTCACAAATTGGTCGTGAGGGGGTGTGAAGATGAGACAGAAGCTGTCACCTTTGCTGTGAATACTAAGACAACAAGAAGAGGAGTCGAGAGAGTGTCCTGCAACCATTGCAGAAAGCTTAGCCATGATGAGTCTCAATGCTTCGAACACATTAGTTATGCAACCGGTTGAGGAACCCGGGGTCGAGGCAGAGGAGGCCATAGTGGAAGAGCTGGACTAGTAAGTTCAGGCAAAGGACAAGGGGGCGACAGAGAAGGAGCTCACACAACATTAGCCGAGTCTTCATCTGATGTCGTCTTTCCTAGTAGCGAGTGAACAACAGTAGCAGTGCCCATATTCACTTGAGAGAAAATTCAGAAATCGCTCACTCTCATCGAAGCCCCTAAAGCTAGAGAAAATCTTACAGGTAAGCCGCCGTAGTTAATCGACAGTGGGGCTTCCACCCACATGACGGGAGATGCTCAATTGATGAAGTACGTAACATACATACCACCGGTACTAATTGATCTGCTAAATCGAGCAACGACCGTGGCCACAAAGCAAGGCACCATTGCTTTGGACAATTTAATCTTGAAGAAAACTTTGCTTGTTCCCTCTTTAAGTTGCAATCTTGTATCGGTGTCTCGTATATGCAAGGATTTGAATTGTACAGTGACGTTTAATGATAATTCTTGTGTTTTACATGACTGCTCTACGAGGATTCCGATTGGTATGGGTGAGCAATGAGGTGGGGTTTACTACTTCAAGAAGCGATAAGAGAAGAATGATCAAGTTAATGTCGTCAAAACCAGGCAACTATGGTATCAGCGTATGGGTCACCCCTCCAAGGAAATCATGTCTCTTTTCATTGGTTTAAATTACAATGGTAGTTTTGAGTTGAATAAAGATGTGTGTGAAGCTTGTTATCGTGCAAAACAGACTAGAAGTCAGTTTTCTTTAAGTGAGAATAAAGCGGAAACTTTGTTTTATATTATTCATTGTGATATATGGGGACCCTACAAGGTCTCTTTTTCTTGTGGTGCGCATTATTTTCTTAGTGTGGTTAATGATTTTAGTAGGGATCTGTGGATCTATATGATGAAAGAAAAGGGAGAGACTGAGAAGGTTCTTAAGAATTTTGTAGTTATGGTGAAAACTCAGTTTGATAAGGTTGTTAAAATTCTTAGAAGTGATAACGGGTTAGAACTCAAATCAGGTGCTATGAAGGAATTCTATGCTAGTCACGGGATGGTACACCAAACAAGTTGTGTGGATACCCACCAACAGAATCAACGTGTAGAACAGAAACATAAACATCTTTTGAATGTGGCTCGTACCGTAAGATTTCAAGCTAATTTGCCCTTACAATTTTGGGGAGAATGTGTTTTGACTGCGGCTTACTTAATAAATAGAACACCTAGTCGGTTGTTGCAAGGAAAAGATCCCTACGAGTTGGTCTATAATAAGGTTCCTACTTATGATCATGTTAAGGTCTTTGGGTGCTTGTGCTTTGCTAAGAACATTACTAAGGGGCAAGATAAAAACTCACATCTCAAAGTTAGAAGTGTTTATTTGTTGGCTACCCCTTTGGAAAGAAAGGGTGGAGGTTGTATGACATAGAAAACCATGTTTTCTTTGATAGCAGAGACATCGTTTTCTTTGAAAATCACTTTCCCTTTGCCAGCAACGTATGACCAGTAGAGCAAATGATTCAGCCAACGCCAACCTGGGCTGATGGAGATGCTATCATGCCTTCTAGCCCACAGGAAAGAATGGGCCGCCTGGGATCATTGAGAGTCTAGTCGCACGAGGGTGTGAGGAGCATGGGCCTGGGCAGGAGAAGACTACTGGGCCTGGACAGTAAGAGGCGTCTGGGTCCAGGGGAAGTGCAAATCACAGGCCTAAGCAACAGGAGCTTACTGGGCCTGGACTGCCAACTGCGCCTAGATCCCGTGAGCAAGAAGACAATGCCCAGGATATTCTTGGGCTAGCAACTAAACCCAAAAACTGAACCAAGGCAAGATAAGTGGACTGGGACACTGCCTGCTCGTTTAGACGACTATATTTGCTACAGTGCTCAGGTCAAAAACCCCGTCTCCACTGCAAACTCATATCAAAAGGAATCTTCAGGTGTGTGTTATCCTTTGTATAAATATGTCACTTATACTAATTTTTCGCGTTCCCATCAAAAATTCTTAGCAGCTATTATGAAGGTTTATGAACCACAGTTTTATCATGAAGCCGTACAGCAAGATCAATGACGGGAAGCAATGAATGAAGAAATTTTGGCTCTAGACAAGTATGATACTTGGGGCATAGTGGATCTTCCTATTAGAAAAAAACCCATTGGTTCTAAGTGGGTTTATCATGTGAAGTACAATTCCGATGGGACTATTCAATGCTACAAGGCTCGTCTAGTCATTCGGGGAGATCACCAAGTTGAAGGTATTGATTACAATGAAACCTTTGCCCCTGTAGCTAAATTGACTAGTGTACGATACTTTCTTTCTGTAGCTATTGAAAAAGGATGGGAGTTACATCAGATGGATGTTAACAATGCATTCTTACATGGAGATTTGAATGAAGACGTATACATGAAACTGCCACCTGGATATACAGCCTCTAGTCCAACCAAGGTTTGTAAGTTAAAGAAGTCATTGTATGGGTTGCGCAGGCACCCCGACAATGGTTTGCTAAGTTATCTTCTAAGCTTTCTGAGTATGGGTTCACTAAGTCCTATGCAGATTATTCTTTGTTTACCTATCGGCAGGGAGATGTTATCATGGCTCTTCTTGTCTATGTCGATGATATGGTTCTCGCCAGTAATAATTCCCAAGCATGTCAAAAATTCAAAGCCTATTTGAATGATTGTTTCAGTATTAAGGATCTAGGTCTTTTGAAATATTTCCTTGGCATTGAAGTGGCTAGAGGACCTCAGGGCTGGTTCTTATGTCAGCAAAAGTATGCATTGGAAATAATTGATGAGTGTGGTCTCCTTGGCGCAAAAACCATTGAGTTTGTTATGGAGCAAAATCATAAACTTGCTCTTGCAAAAGGGAAATTATTAGATGATCCCTCTTGTTATCGTTGACTTGTGGGACGGTTGATTTACCTAACTATAACCCGACCTGACCTCACTTATGCAGTCCACATATTATCACAGTTTATGCAGGAACGAAGGCAAGAACACATGGAGGCTGCACGTTGGGTAGTGCACTACCTTAAGGGTACCACCGGGCAAGGAATTTTGCTATGCCAGGATTGTAACTTGCAACTTGCAGGATTCTGTCGTGCAGACTGGGGTGCTTGCCCTCTTTCACGTAAATCTCTAATAGGGCATTTTATGATGCTTGGAGACTCTCTTATCTCTTGGAAAACCAAGAAATAATCTACAGTATCCCGCTCTTCTGCTAAAGTGGAATATCACTCCATGGCTGCAGCTACTAGTGAGTTAGTGTGGTTGAGGACTTTTCCAGCTGCACTAGGAATTTTTTTCACCAAGCCTATGCATTTGTTTTGTGATAGTCAAGCAGCTCTGCATATCGCTAACAATCCAGTTTATCATGAACGCAGCAAGCATATTGAGATAGACTGTTACTTTGTTCGTGAAAAGATTGAGGCCGGCCTACTTGCCTTATTCAAGATTCATACTAAGGAACAACCAGAAGATATTTTTGCAAAAGCCCTTGGCCGAGATCAATTCAAGTTTTTACGGTCTAAGTTGGGCATTCTTGATCTTTATGCTCCAACTTGAGGGGGAGTGTTAACAATGTATTTTGTTATGGTAATTAATTGTACTCCTATTATGTTTAGGAAAGCAAATTATATTTCACTCATGATTAGGAAACTTAGAAGGCTTTGGATTAGAAGATTATGTCAATTGGGAAATTATTTTCTTCTCTGACTCCAAGTCTATCGTGGGAAGCCATTACCAACCGAGGCAAGCATATGTATATATACAGACTATGTGATTGATGAATAGAAGAGATCTTCTTCACTTATTTACATCAATATTCTTATTAGACATTGTCTCACCTCCATTTCTTTAGCCTTCATCAATTCCTCCAAGTGCTCCTTAAGCTTTATGGGGAGAACCTGGCTGTAAAGGGCCCAATCTTCTTCTTCTCAGATTTATGTCCTTGGTATTCTCTTCCTAAAGGAGCTACAAGTAGTCGACATCAGCTTGTACTGAGAGGGTAAGAAAAAAATTGAAAGTCAAAAACATTAAGAAGCTATGAAAAGACAATGAGCAGTACCTAAGATTTGTGAGTACCTGAGAAGCCTAACAACCTTCTTTTCATTGAGATCAGCAACACGTGACCTCTAGATGACCATGTTTTCATAAAATTTCTCTAGATCAATGGAAGTTTCTTCTTGGTGTTCCCTAGGTAAGCGCCATAGTTGGGGCTCACTATGCCAGCATAGGAACTGTCCACAATTTCTAATGATCATGGACATGCATGCAAGCTCTATTCTAGTATCGGGTTGCAGAGGGCTTATCGAGGAGGATACTCCCATCGATTACAGCCTAAAGGTTGTAATCAATTGGGAATCCCTGAAGCCGGTGAAACTGTATGAGCTTAGCTACACTAGCTTTCCTATCATGTATGAGATGCAGGCAAGGCCCAACTCTATAGATATTTAAGAGTCACTTGTTAATGGAAGGAAAACGAAAAGCTTTAAGCTGGATTTGAAATGCTCCTTGAAAATCATATAAGACTCCTTCGAGGGTTCCAATACAGAGCTATTATGCTTTAGAAGGGAGCATCAATCCAAGCTTATACGGCATCCTCCTTGTTTTTGAAACTTTTGCCCCAACACCATTGTATACTAATAAAAGTTTTTAAAATTCAGACCCAAGCGATTGAAAGGTCTTTTCTCACTATGTGATGCCTCTGGGACACCCCCATACAATTCATGGCACTCCAACATGTGTTTCTTGAAAAAATTTAAAGGCAATTTCTCATATTGGGAGGAAAATTTGAGAGATTGATTACAAGGTTTAATGGAATAATCAACAAGAGAGTGAATATTGCAAGTTTGGTCTAAACTTGAGAGGCTAGTGACTGAGAAACTCCTTTAAAAGAGAATAAAAGAAATTAAAAAGGCATAAATGGGTAGAAACCCCAATTCCACTCAAAACAACTTTATAGTCCTGAATCCTTTGTAAATAGGCCAGGAAATTAAAGTTACGGGACAGTAAAGAGGCAAAAGTCGACATTGAGTAGAAGATACCCACACATAGCATAAAATGTGAATTGAATTTATAGAAATCCCCGATACTAAAATTTTATCGCCTATCAAAAAGGCATGTAAGGTATAAGAGTATCCTTAATTACAAAGGAATTACATTCTTTCCACCTTTGCTGGTTCACTCCAAACGTCTATTGTTCATTGTAAACCTCTACTATTTCATTTTAAATCTCTACTGCTTCAAATAAGATCTTTCCATTTCTCTTGCCTTGGTTGTTGCCCATTATTTTGAACAATACTTGTAAATCCAAATATCCTTTCAAGTAATTGCCAACTTTGTGAGGAACGTAGGAATCAGTAACGTCGCCCCATGGATGCGAATAGTTTAGCAAGCATACACAGAATTATTAATGCTTTTTGTTGAACATATATAATATAGAAATAAAGTAGATATTGAATATATATATTTCTTTATAAGTACATTATCTATACAATAGGCCTAATTTGTAAGGCTGATAGAATAGAGTAGTATTGGGCACAAGGGAGGGTCAAAATAGGACACTTTAGCCCTTTAGAGGCCTAGCTTATAAAAATTACTGAACTTAAGGGCCAATTGGTTTTCCAGAAAATCCCTCAAACAAGGGGAATTTGAATCTCATAAGATGCAAATGGAAGAAACCAAGGATACAGACTTACAGATAGTCACTTAAATTTTTCTACTTGTAATTCTCAACAATTGTTTCCATATTTGTATCGACCTTACTAAAATTGTTACAATGATAAAGTCTCTTATAGGATAACATTACTCAGTTTGTATTCTCCTTAAGAAGGATTTACGAAGATTAAGATACACGTAAGGTGTAACCATAATCTGATAAGTAGATAGGATTTCTATATGACACCATGATTAAAAATGTTAAAATATTCTAACAACCCATAATATTTATCCAAATAGGTGAACTATTTACTTGTCAAATACTTTAGTAGTTGAACTTAGCACGTATGCAAGACCACAGCTACTTGTAGATAGTGAGAATGATGGTTTCCACTTACACTATGCTCAAATCAATGTACAAGACATAAACACTAACACAAGTACATTGTTACATAATGACCACTGCAAGAATCTCACAACGCGAGTCCATGCACTCCTTGTCTTTTATTTTACAAGCCGATATGAGCTCAACATATGAAGCTACACCAAAACAGTAGCCAAGCTAGAACTTGTCAAAATGCATGAGAAATCCAAGGGCTGCATCACGAGCCAAGTCTAGAGGAGGGGTTGTTGGATCCAAGGGCTCAAACTCTGCCTTCCATTCAGCAATGCACATCCCTTTCTTTCCCTAATATTGGGTCAAAGGAGAAGGTCACTAAGTAGGAGTTGTTCATCTCTATAAGTTCATCTCCGATAACTTCGTATGTTGCTGACTTTCCATTCTCAACCTTGTCTATCTTCTCCGTTGATTCTTTCACATAACTACTTATAGCTGCATACAAAATTTTCAGGATATCAAAGTTGTTAGCCTTGTAGAATTTTTAGTAAAATAGTATTAAGAATTAAAGAGATAAAATATGTAAAATTTATACAGTTGACCATTGACCAACTAAATTCATAGATAAATTCGACTAAGATTTCACTGTAAATTTAATTTTAATAATAAATGGAGTAATTCATTGACAAAATATTATTCAAGGTTGCTTATTTTATATACATATATATTGCACAAACTCCACCATCATATTCTAACAAACAGTATGTTTCTTTTGCTTTTTTTCTAACTTATAATTAATTATATGATTGGATACTTTAATTATAATTAGCCACTCCCTTCCACCTCACAAAAGTATTTAATTTTCCTTTTTTAAATCCTAAAGTTCTTTCTCATTGGTATTATTGGTATTAAAAATTCTTTTTCCCTTCTAAAATCAATTAGAATTGATGTATTAAATGGGGTTCCAAATTTCCATTTTTTAAAAAAGATATTTCTTTTAATTATGGCAGAGACAGCACCATTATCAAACTAGTCAAGAACAGAAAGGTTGCTCCTTGGTCTCGTTTCCATGAGCAATTCTACTATTTCATTGTGGTTTATTATAAGTATCATTTTCGTCAACTTTGATTTAATGATACATACCAATTGGTCCTTCATTATACCTCTTGGCTTGATCAGATTGTATCAAAACGTCCACATAGACAATCACTTTGCTAAGTGAACAATTTAATAAATTAATTACTAACAGTTCGGTTGTATTTCAAATTCTCTATTCATGTTTCTAGTGAATGATTGTTAATAAAATCGTGTGCTGCTCATATATGATATCGTTAGATTCCCTATCCCTACTGAAATTATGAAAGAAGTTTTAAATATTAATTTAGGAAAAAAAATTTAGTATTTCTGTCATCAGAATGATACCCCGACAATTAGAAGAATTATAAGAAGCCTAAAGAAGCAGATGGAGAACAAGCAAGCTTGAGATTTGTTTATCTTAGGTTTTCTCATGGCCAATAAGTTGTTGTTTTAATCGATGTCCAAATCTGAAACTTACATTCTCTATAATTTTTTTTCTTATTTAAGCTTTAGTTGAAGAGCAGCTTAGTAGCTGTATTTTCTCCTTTATTATTATATGGTTCATGCTAAATGAATAATATAAAAAAATTTTAGATTCCCTGTGGATGATTTAATTGGACAAATTTTCTTTCTGGATTCCTCTAATATGGTTAATATTTTGTCTCCTGTTGGTTTGCCAGCTTGCCCTTCCTTTCTTGCTTGCTTACTGCCACTAGGTGGGAGACATATGACGTAAAACCATATGTGGCTTGAGTAGTTAATTTATTTTGGCTAACCTATTTGATAAATCTTTAAAAATAAGCACATATGTAAAATATGGATAGCTTCTTTTGTAGAACGATGGTGACCAATGGGCAACATGGTTGCCACAATTGGCAACAATGGGAAATCACCATAATTCTTTTTTTTTCATCTACATTTCTAATTAAAGCTAATTTTTGCTCTGATGAGAGAGAGAGAAAAAAGCAAAAGATAGATACAAATGAGGGGGGAGAGAGAGAGGTGGTCTATGCAGGGAGGAATTCACAGTTTACAGTGAGAAACCTGCCCCAGAATCTAGATATCCATCGATTGAAGGGAATATTTTTGAAGGCAAGAGAGTAAGTGATGCTTCTCCAAGATAGGAAAAGCAAACTGAAGACGATACGGGTTTGTTAGATTCTAAAGGCAGGAGAAAATATGAAGAGCACCTTAATGTTTAACAGTTACGTTATGAGAGGACATAGGATAAAGGTCTACAGAGCGAAATATGGAAAAGGAAGACAACCCACAGGAAGACTCAATCGAACCCAAACCATCCACACTAAAGCAACAAGAAAGAGGCAAGTACGTAGAAAGAAAGCAAACCAAGAAGAGAAGGCAGAAAATTTAAGGATGAGCCAAGAAGAAGATCAAAAGTGAAGAATCTAAAGGGGGGAAGTGAATGCAGAAATTGTAAAACGGTTGTAGAGAAGCTTGGTTTGCACCTCGGATTGTCCAAGAGACCTAGGAGATCTTTCATCTACTTTAACCAGTGAAATTTACACAATGCTCTAAGATCTGTGCCTTAAGCAGATTTAACTTCATATTGACTTTCCCAACGATTCAAGAGATGGAGGAAATCCTACAGAATAATGAAGAATTGCATCAATTGTTTTGTGACGTCAAAAAATGAGATATATACAAGGCTTGTGAAACTAGTCGCTTATGGATTCAAATCTATGGAGTTCCCCCTCATGCTTGGAAGTGGAAAAACTTTACAAGCTACTCCTAATCACTAATGAAACTCTATAGTCTTGGCTAAAGGGATAAGATATTTATGTGGCCAAGGTTCATTATTATAGGTTTGCATCAAGAAAAAGGTCAAGGCTCAAAGGCGGTGGCAAAGGATAAATCATACATAATAACGGCGGCTATTTGGTCAATATAGCTTATAAATTCAAAAAATGCCTCAATCATACTACCTAAATGTGGATGCTAAATGTGATCTTGAACAATAGTCAAAGCAAGTCCTACAGATATGAAATCTAGGAAGAGCCACACTTGAAAAAGAATATGAGACTAAAATGATGAATTAGTCTAATCAAGCTCAAAATCTTACGAGACAACTACCTAGGCTCAACTAGCTCATTAGAACACATATGTCAAATATTCATGCAAAGAATCATTGAGTAATCGGATCGAAATCAACATGATGGATAAAACATGAAACACATTTCAAAAACTTATAATCAAACATTTTATTCACAAATGGACATTTTATTCATGCACACGTTGCTGGCTTTTGGGCTCCCCGTAGATTTTGTTCGACTTATCATGGTATGTGTATCTACACCATCATATTCAGTTAATATTAATGGGACTCCATGTGGATATTTTCCTAGGGCACAAGGGCTTAAACAAGGATACCCCCTTTCCCTTTACTTATTTGTGTTATGTATGGAAGTCTTATCTTGGGGCTAGGACTGGTTGTGCAAACCAGTGAGTTCCACTTCCATCCGAGATGTAGTGGAGTCCAGCTATGCCATTTGATATTTGCGGATGATCTCCTTCTTTTTCAAGAGGACATTTGGGATCTATTAATGTGCTTTAGAGAAGTTTCTAGTAGTTTGGGCATGTGCTAGGGTTGATTGCCAACCAAGATAAATCTGAGATTTACTTTGGGGGTGTTCCACCTGATGATGTAAGAGATATTCTATAACATACTACATTCTCTATAGGCTCCTTTTCGTTACGATATCTTGGTCTACCACTTTCTACCAAGAGACTCACGCACTTACAATGTCAGCCACTCTTAGACAAAATCAAGTAAAAAATATATTCGTGGATTGCCAAAAGGTTACCTTATGCTGGGAGGAAAGCTCTGATTCAAGCTGTGCTAACAGGGATCATTACATTTTGGTCATCTCTATTCCTACTACCCAGAGACATTGTAGGCTGCATTAAGAGTCTATGTAATAGATTTCTTTGGTCTGGGGCTACTAATACTAAGAAATTAGCCCTTGTGGGATGGCCTAAGATATGTCAGCCCATTCAATATGGAGGGTGGGGATTTAAAGAAGTCCTATCTTGGAACAAGGCATTATGCAGAAGATGGATTTGGAAACTAGTACATAGGGAATCAGTTTTTGCTCAATGGGCTTTACAATATATGGTGATGCATGACAGCATCTTCTCTATTCAAATGCGCTCAGCAGATGCCTGAGGCTCGAAGGCAATCATTTCCCTTTGAAATGATATCATACGTATGGCTGGGTCTATTGATGCTGCTCATGAACGCTTTAAGAAGCAGAGTATCAGGTTAGTATATGGTATGAATTCTTTAAACCTACGAGTACAAAAGTCTATTAGTGGAAAGTAGTGTGGCAAAGTTGGTTTGGGAAAGACATAAATTCATACTGTGGTTAGCTGCTAGACAATCACTGGGCAAAGGAGCTATACTAAAAGAAAGGGGGATGAGTGCCCTAGATGACTATGTTTTTTGTACGCTGCAGGTGGAGACTCATGCAATCATTTGTTCTTAAAGTGTGCTTTCACGAATGCTGTCTGGGGGCAGATACTTCTATGGTCTAGGATGGCTAGAAGGCAGTGGACATTTCAGTGTAAGCTATAATGGTATGCACAGCATTGCAAGGGATAATCACATATTAGTACCTGCCGCAAAACCTTTTTTATTGGTGCAATTTACAAAATTTGGACAGAACGCAACTACAAGAAGCATCAACATAAGAATAGAAATGTGGATGCTATTATTAGGACTATACAGATAAACGTATGTATCAGGGCTAATACTCATCTAACTAGTTGGCATGAGTTGGTTAGGCTTAGATGATGTATATGGAACTACTGCCTTCGAAAATTAATGATAATTATTTGCTTTTTTTCCAAAAAAGGGTCAAAATAAGCCAAAGAAAACTAGTTGGTCTAAAGACTCATCATCCGAGGATTTTATTGCTTTTTTGTATTTTTTCAGTTTTTTATGCTAGCCTAAAATGCAACTAAAAATTAGAAATACCAAAATAAAACTAAGCGTAAGAAAAGAAACCTAAAAATAGAAAGAAAAATGAAATAATCAACTAAAAATGCAAACTACTCCTAAATGCATGACCTAAAATGCAAACTACTTACACATCCACATCACATACACAGTCAATGCACAACTCCCCTATTCTTGGACAAAACATTATCCTCAATGCAAGGACATAAAAACCAATGGGGAAGAAAAGAAAGAAACTAATAAGGAGGAGGAGGAGGGGAAGAAGGAGTGTAGGGTTGAGAAATATGCCGGTCATGCCAAATGTCTAAACAATCCCTAAAGTCTAGGAAGTATTAGTTTTAGGAAGAAATCATCCCACAGAGCACATCATGCAGCTCCTGAACAAAGTTACGAAGTGCAGTATGCTCAGTTTGAATATAAGGTCAGAGGGATGCTTACTCCTGTTGGATTAACTGAAGGGTAGTATGCAAATTAGTGAAATCAAAGGAGGAGGATGGTTTGGATGAACTAGAGGCCCTTAGGTGAGGAGGGAGAGGAGGTAGTGCAGCTTGCGCCAACTCGTCTTAACCCAGTAAAAAGTAAAGATTGACCCAATTCAAGAGAGCGCTTCAGTCAACATTTGGGAGAGGCATAAGACGGTTCTCAGGATAAATCCAACACTCCTAGCCTCCACCTTACAAAACTTTATTTGTTTCAAAAGCGGCTAAGTTTAACTACTCGAAACCGGGAATCTATCGTCGGGGTTCAATTCGATTCCAACAGACCTTGCAATGGGGGTAATAAGGCCTCCAATCACAATCCTCTGCGCGGAACTAGTGGTTGCACTATGTGGCTGATTGACCAAGAATGAATTAGGGTTAAGTGGGTCACTGATAAGTGCTCAATATGTATATCATTTTAAGGCTATTTTGTTTCATTTTTAGGAGAATATTGTGCTTATTATTGTTATTTACTCTCTTATTCTCGATTTCTGCTTGGGTATAGTTCTTTAATGTGTTTTGTAGGATTTTCAATCTTTTTACCCAGTATTTGCCCTTCAATGGCTATATTTTGACCTCCCTCGCAGTCATCTATGTTATGCCATGACTGTAGAGCAAAGAATAAGCAAAAATTCGGTTCCAGCACAGACCACGGTCGAACCATGGTGCACCCCACGAACCGTGGTGAGCCTATAATTGTTGCCTCTTCAGTTTTCCTAGGCTGTGTGGCTAATATTGACCGGGCTTTTCTATATAAGGCAACATTTTGCAGCAGTAGAAGAGAATCCAAGATCATTCCAAGCAAAGCAAAGTGTAGAGTAGCATAGATTAGTGCTTTAGTTTCTTAAATTTTGTAGTTTTTAGTTTGGTTTTTATATTGGTATGAGTCTTGAGTGTGAGAGTTTGTTCTTGAGGTGATTCCGAAGGCCTTGATTAAGGGCCATCTCAATCAATCCCCTTTTCGCTCAAATTTTATCAATTGTTGGTTAGTTTGTTAATCTTTTATCATGTTTGAGTAGTTTTCTTTAGTCTAGGGATTTAGTAGTTTGTGGAATTGCTATTAAATCATGTTTTAATCTATACAATTGTTCTTATCTTCGTGATTGGTTTGATTTCATTTTCTCAAGTGCTAGGATTGTTGTGAGTCAATTTTTGGCCAAAATTTGCTTGCACGCTTGAAACAAATAAATGAAAAATGAAAGGTGACATTTGGTTGTTGGACTGCTTGATAAGACCTAAGGTAACTTCGTCTCAAAAGAGAGATTTATATGTTAGGAGGACTAGTAAGTAATTGAAGACTTTGAACTTGAATTAAGGCAAATTAGTTTAAACGAACGATTTGTGCTTAGTTTAGGCAAATTTAGTTGATTTTGAAAGAATAGACTGAGTTTTTTGAAGAGATTACAATTCCTTGAATTTGACCAATTAGAAGAGAGCACATGTTCATTTTTTTTTTTAATCCAATTTCCTTTCACAACTGCGAGAATTCCTAGATGCTTTTTCCTTATTGATTTGGAAAAGTTGATTTTGCTATTAAATTGAATTCACTTGAACCAGAAGTTTACTTAGCATATCCTGATGGGCAAGACTCAGTAAGTTACGATTAATCCCTGAGGAACGATATCTTTTATCTATACTGCAACTATCCGTGTACTTGTGGTAGTCCACATATCAAGTTTTTGATGCTGTTGTTGGGGACTAAACTATTAACTATTGAGTTAGTCTTGGGAAAGTGACTAAGTATTTTATTTATTTTTATTGTTATTTTTATTTTTGTTTCTTTGCTTCTTTAATCTGCGGTGGTGGTGTTGGTGAAAGTGCCTGCAGGAATTTTTCCTAGTTTATACGAAGTCCTTGTACGAACCCGATCCAGATATTGAAAGGACTTTTCACCTAAGGAGGAAAAAGCAAAGGATTGAAGAGCGAAGGTGCAAGGCAAGAAGGAATTCAAGCATGGCAGAAGGTGACCAACCAAGGACTCTTCGTGATTTTATTACCTCAAGAGTCCAGGGGATCGCCTCAAGCATTCCTCGCCCTGCTGTAGATGCCAAAAACTTCAAGCTCAAACCGGCACTTATTTTCAAGGCGCAACAATCTCAATTCAGCGGAACTCCCTTGGAAGACCCACATCTGCACCTCTCAGTTTTTTTAGAGGTGTTAATACGCTGAAATTAAATAGAGTCTCTAGTGATGTGATTTGGCTGTGCTTATTCCCTCTCTCATTAAGGGATAAAGGAAGGGCCTAGTTGCATTCTTTACCGTCTAGATGCAAAACTACCCGGGATGAGTTGACAAGAGCATTCCTTGCTAAATTCTTCCCTCCAACCAAAACAGTGAGCCTAAGGAATCAGATCACCATATTTTTGCAAAGAGATGACAAGACACTCTACGAAGCCTAGAAGCATTTTAAAGATCTGCTATGTTTATGGCCCCATCATGGTCTTCAGCATTGGATGATAATCCCAGCCTTCTATAACGGTGTGACTTAACCTGTGAAGTCCACTATTAATGCAGCGGCAGGAGGAACTCTGATGAGCAAAACTGAGGATGAAGCCTATAATCTGATCAAGGAGATGGCGCTTAACAACTTCCAATGGTCCATTGAATGAACCCAACCCAAGTGGTTTGGAGATGAAGTTGATGCAATTACTTTACTTTCTGCTAAAGTAGATGGCATGAATAAAAGGCTGGACCAAATGAATGTTAATGTTGTGAACTCGAGTGCCCCTTCCCCTTGTGAAATTTGTGGTTTAATCGAGCATGTATCTTTGAATTGTCAAGTTGGAAGTCCTTTTTTTGAGGACTCTAATGAAGTTAATTACGTTCAAAATTTCAACCCAATACTGACCAATGACCCTTACTCTAATACCTATAATCTGGGTTGGAAGAATCATCTGAATTTTTCTTATAGGTCGAATCCAAACACTGTGAACATATCCCCTATGAATGCTAGAATACCCCCTGGTTTTCAAAGACCCCCATTCCCTTCTCAGATGCCCCAAAAGTCTAATTTGGAAGTAATGATGGAAAACATGCTTATGGAATAACAAAAATAGGATGAGTACATTAGCAATTAGCCTCAAAGGTTGATGTACTTACAACTCCTAATAGGATGTTAGAAGCTCAAATTGCCCAAAAAACCACTTTTTCATCTACGCCCCCAGATAGACTTCCTAGCAAACCTGAACCTAACCCTAGAGAGCACTGTAACTATGTTACCATGAAGGAGGAAGAAGAGGACTTAACTGACTCTGATGAAGTATCAATGCAAGAGAGTAGGGAGATAACTATGGCAGGTAGTAAGGAGAGAAACAATGGTGGAGAGACACAATGGTGGCAAGACTACCACTTTCAAAGAGAATGACACTGTTGAGATCCTGACCATTTTTCCCCCTAAGCTCCCTGGTCCAGGTAGTTTTTCTATCCCCTGCATTGTAGGAAAGGTAGAAATTGAGAGACGTTTATGTGATCTAGGTGCAAGTGTGTTAAGTCATAAATTATGCATTGTTTCAATAATTATTTTGATTATATTAAATATATTATTTCGTCTAATTTACTTTACTTTATATATTTTTCAGGTTAAGTGTTAATAAAATAAAGAGGGGAAAAGGAGACGTTGAAATTCAAGTTTTATTTACGGAAGGATTTTAAAAGCAAATTTATCAAGTCGATCCAAAAATAATGAATTATGAAAAATAATATTTTCATATGGATTTATTTGGGCTTAGATTAGAAGACTTAAAAGCAAAGGAGTCCAAAGAAAAAAAATCCTAGAAGAGAATATTATAAAACCCTTGACACCTCACCTCTTCTCCACACTACACACAAAAAAAAAAAAAAAAAACCCTGAACCACCCTCTTCTGAAAACCTTTACGCCAAACCTCCATCACCAAATATCATCACCTTCATCACAACACCGTCATCACTATCAAAGTCATCATCGTCATCCTACCCCTCAAAAATCTTATGTCATGCCTAAACCCACTCAAACCACCCAAGTCTTCATCACCACATCAACATCAACACTCACAGCATCATCATCAATCATCATCACGCCTACCTTGATCTCCTGGCCAAAGTAGTGTTGCTTCTTTTTTCATTTTTATTTTATTTTATTTTTGGTGTTTAGTTTAGTGTAAACATGAACTCTTTGGCTAGTTACTGTGATTTTATTTATAATATGCGTAACTAATTTCCTTGTACTTAGTATAATCTATTTGAAACCGTGTTAAATAATTATTTTGAAACAAGTCTTATGCTTTATAATCTAGTTGATTTTTATTCATGATTTTATAACGATTAGTATTTATCGCTTATAATATTCATGTTAAATTAATTAGAATGCATGCTAATTAGTTTAATACGAATTCATATGATAGTTTAAAAAGCTTTAATACGTAAAAGTTATTGTCTTTTAGGCATAAATATACCCAAATTAATCTTGGATCGCTCAAACCCATCTCTTTTAATTCGATAATCATTATAGATCTTTGTTAAATGAATTTGGTGGTAAACTGATTACAAGGCATTGGATAATGTTTTTCTAATAGCTAATGCTCTAGTTTTGATTAAATTCTTGCATTGGTGTTAGGGCTATCAAAACTAGTAGGGCTTATATTAGGGCTGGATCTAAATAAACTATAATATAAGAAAAAATAGGAAAGATCTGCTGTTGGATGTCTTCTACAGTCTAGCCTATAGATAAATTGATTTGTGTGCTGATGATAAATATTAATTTGTATAGTGGATATAGATTATGCTAAGTATTTTTCATAAATTTGGTATCTTTGATAATTATTTGTTGCTTTTTAGTTAATTTTTCTAGTTTGTCAATTTAATTCAGAAATTTATAAGCTTTAATATAAATTTCGTTTACCCCCCCAAAAAGAGTAGTCTTTTAGGAGTGTCTTGGTAATATTAGATTAGTTAGATTTTGATTTTTAGTGTGGTTATAATTTTCAGATTTAATTTCTGTTCTGTTTTATTATTTATTTATCGGTTTGTTAGAAATTAGGTTAAAAATAGTTCCTTTTGTGTTTGTTTTTCATGTTTTAGTCCATTTTAAGGTTTATATAGTGTCCTATTCAGCTTCTATTTAATTTCAGAATTTTTGGAAGTTATTTAATAATTTTTGAGAATTATTTTGTCAATTGGATATGTGCAGGTTTTTATTTTAATAAATCTGAAAGTTATGTTTTTAATTTTTATTTTATGTTTTAGGGTTTTATTAAGTCCAGAAAATTATATCCTAAAATCTGGGAAATTTTTGTTATTTATTTTTGTATTTATATTAGTGCAATTTATTCTTTCTCTTATTTCAGATTTAATTTTCTGTTTTAATTTTCTGTAGTTAATTTTATGTTTTAATTTTTCTGAATTATTTTACATATAATTTTGGAGTTATACAGTTATAAACTTGTAGAGTATTTATTTGGATTACTTTTTATAATTTTTAATATTAATTTTCTGCTTGGTATTTTCTGTTTTAATTTTCAGTCTAATATTATGTTATTATTTCTATTTTTTATTTTTCAGATTATTTAGGATAACTATTTACTTTTTTATTTCCAGAATTAAATTTAGAATATTTAGGAGCAATATTAAGTATTTTTCTAGATTTTTACTTATTGAATTTGATTTGTTTTAGTGATATAAAGAGAAAGTAAAATAAAATAGAGTAGTAAATTTAATCAGATTTAAACTAGCAATTATCATAATCTTTTCTCGTGGGATCGATCCCTACTTTCCTGTGTTACAAATATTATTTATAAATCAAAGTAGTGGTTTAATTTGTAGCTCTATGACAAGCTCAATAAATTTTGGCACCATTGCTAGGGAAAGAAAATAAAATCGTTAGTTTGCTTCTATTTAATTTTACTACTTTTATTGTTTTGTTTTAACTCTGGTATTTTATTTTATATGTTGTTTTAATTTATAAAATTAAGGAGTGGTAACGAAATTGGAGAGGATAAGGAGCAAACGTTGGAAGCTAAAAACAAAGAAGGTGATCCTGAACCAGTAAGTCTTCAAACTAAAGAGGTAAGAATGCCTACTCTTCGAAAACTTGTTGCCCCTAATCTAGAAGCCCAACCTTTGTCCATTACTTATGCCGCATTAGATAAACCTCTAAAACTGAACTCTGAATTCATCAATCTGCTACCTAAGTTTTATGGATTAACTGGTGAGGACCCGTACCGTCATATTAGTGAATTCCTTATCACATGCTCTGCTATGGTGCCTAAGAGGATTGCTGAAGACTAAATTAGGTTGAGAGCCTTTCCTTTGTCTTTGCTTGGTAATGCTAAAGATTGGTTATATTACATGCCTGTTGGATCATTCTCTACATGGATTGCATTGCATAAATCATTTTTAAAGAAATTTTTTCTAGCATCCCAAATTGGATCAATTAGGAAGGAAATATGTGGTATCAAACAAATGAATGGGGAAACTTTCTGTCAGTTTTAGAAAAGATTTAATAAACTGTGTGCTAGTTATCCCCAATATCAAATAACTAAACAGTTGTTGATTCAATACTTTTATGAAAGGCTTCTTCCTATAGATCGTAATATAGTTGATGCTGCTAGTGGGGGGCTCTAGTTAATAAGACTACGGTAGAGGTGAGAGATTTATTTAATTTAATGGCCCAAAATACTCAATAGTTTGGTGCTAGGGAGCCACAAATTAAAAGGGTTAATGAGATTGGCTCTAGCTCATTTGTAGAGAGTCAGTTATCTCATATCACTACTATGTTAAACAAGATAGTTACTGGGAGAGTACAAAAAGCAGTCATATGTGAAATTTGTTGTCTAGAGGGCATCCTACCGATATATGTCTTACACTTCGAGAGAGAAATATTAATGTTGTCTATTCTAATCAAGGTCAAAGGAGGTATGACCTATATTCTAACACCTATAATGAAGGATGGAGAGACCACCCTAACTTTAGGTATGACCCTAAAACCAACCCACCTGGTTTGACCAAACATCTCGTTAATCTTCTAATCAGAATAGAACCAACTTCTTACTAGAGCAAGTCCTTAAGAAGATGGATGATACGTTCCAAAATGTGGAGACAATTCTTAAGCAGGTTCAAGAGAGACAGACTTCAACTGATATCATAGTTAGCAACTTGCAGGCTCAAATGCAAAATATGTTACCATCTCAGCCCTACCCTAACCCCAAGGAGAATGTTAGTGCCATGACACTTAGGAGTGGGAAAGAACTAAAAGAACCTAGGAAGAGTAGAGAACTAGAGCCTGAGCTAGAGGTTAAGGAAGCTAAACCGAAGTTAGATAAAGATTCTAATCCAACTACTAAGGAAATAGGTGAGAAGAAAAGAGAACCTTTTAAGCTAATACCACCCTTTCTTAGTAGGTTTCGGAGACCTACTTCTAAGGTGAATGAGGCTAACCAAGATATCTTAGAGACATTTAGGAAGGTAGAGATCAACATACCCCTCCTTGATGCCATTAAATAGGTGTCTCGCTATGCTAAGTTCTTGAAAGAATTGTATACTACTAAAAGAAAGTTAATAGTAATGAAAAGGTAAGTGTGGGAGAAAATGTGTCTGCAGTTTTCCAAAGAAAACTTCCTCCTAAGTGCAAAGACCCTGGTGTGTTTTCTGTTCCTTGTAAAATAGGAAACCTTTACTTCGATAAGGCTATGCTTGACTTGGGTGCTTCCATTAATGTTATGCCTAGGTTTGTCTATGATAAACTAAACTCAGGAGAGTTAACGAAAACTGGTCTAGTGATTCAGTTAGCTGATAGGAGCAGTACTTACCCAGATGGAGTTTTAGAGAATGTCTTAGTCCAAGTTAATGAGCTTGTGTTTTCTGTTGATTTTTATATGATGAACATGGGTGATGTATGTCATGATATTCCTATCTTGCTTGGTAGGCCGTTTTTGAAAACAGCTAGAACTAAAATTGATGTGTATGAAGGAGCATTAACCATGAAATTTGATGGTGAAGTGATTAAATTTAGTATTTTTGACACCATGAGATTTCCTGCTGATGTGAATTGCGTGTATGCACTTGATGTTATTGATGAATTGTTCCAAGATATTTATGACTTGTCTCATGAAGATGAATTGTTTACTGTGCTCACTAAGAGTCTTGATCATGCTGAGTTTCACAGAGTGCCCTACCAGGTTAATGATAATCTAGTTGATGTGATAGGGCCTTTATTCCACTTGCCAGTGCATAATAGGCCTGACAAGTTTGAATTGCCCGAAAATTATGCTAAATTACTTCCCTTTAGCATTTCACCCCCTAAACTGGAATTGAAACCTTTACCTGGTAATTTGAAGTATGCTTATTTGGGGGATAATGAGACTTTGCCTGTCATCATCTCTAGTGCACTTACCCTTAACCAAGAGGAAAAACTTGTGAAGGTGCTTAGAGAATAGAGCAAAGCAATAGGGTGGACTTTAGCAGACTTCAAGGGACTTAGCCCTACTTCATGCTCACATAAGATCACATTAAAGAAAGATGCTAAGCTTAAGAGGGATCCTCAGAGGAGACTTAATCCACCTATGATGGAGGTAGTCCAAAGAGAAATTCTTAAGTGGTTAGATGCTAGAGTGATATACCCATAGCTAATTTCGAGTGGGTTAGTCCTATACATGTAGTTCTTAAAAAGGTAGGGACAATCGTAGTGCAAAATAAGGAAAGTGAACTAGTACCTACTCGAGTTCAAAGTGATTGGAGAGTATGTATTGACTATAGAAAACTGAACAAAGCTACTAAGAAAGATTATTTTCCCTTGCCTTTTATAGATCAAATGTTAGAAAGATTGGCTGGTAGGTCACACTAGTGTTTTCTAGATGGATATTCAGGCTACATTCAAGTCCCTATAGCTCCTGCGGATCAGAAAAAGACCACATTTACCTGTCCTTTTGGCACTTATGCTTTTAGACGTATGCCTTTTGGTCTATGGAATGCACCTGCTACTTTTCAGAGATGCAAGATGAGTATTTTTTCTGATTTTATCACCAAGATTATAGAAGTTTTCATGGATGATTTTACTGTACATGGTGATTCATTTGATGAGTGCTTGCATCATCTTACATTAGTGCTCAAGCATTGCATTGATATTAATTTGGTGCTTAATTTTAAAAAGTGTCATTTCATGGTGGAGCAAGGGGTAGTACTTGGACATGTAGTGTCATCGAGGGGATTAGAGGTAGATAAAGCAAAAGTTGACATCATTCAGTCTTTACTCCATCCCAGGTGTGTCAAGGATGTGAGATCATTGTTAGGGCATGTAGGGTTTTATAGGAGGTTTATCAAAAATTTTTCTAAGATTGCTTCTCCTTTATGTGCCTTGCTTGCAAAAGATGCTTCCTTTGATTTTAATGATGACTATATGAGGCCTTTTGATCAATTGAAGTTGAAATTAACTACTTCGCCTATTATGTAACCCCCAAATTGGGTCTTACCTTAGAGTTAATATGTGATGCTAGTGATAAGGCAGTGGGGACAGTTTAGGTCAAAGAGTTGGGAAAGTACCTCATGTGATTTACTATGCTTCTAGAACTCTTGACTCTGCACAGTGTAACTACACCACTGCAGAAAAGGCAATGTATGCTATTGTTTTTACTTTTGAAAAGTTTCGTCCTTACTTGTTGGGTGTGAAAGTTACTATTTACTCTGATCATTTTGCTCTTAAACATCTGCTAGAAAAGAAATATTCAAAGCCCAGATTGATTAGATGGATGTTACTATTGCAAAAATTTCAATTGGAAATTAAAAATAAACCTGGAGCTGAGAACTTAGTTGCTGACCATCTTAGTAGACTGGAAATGGGGGAAAGTGGTGGTCCTTTTAGTGATTATTTTCCTGATGAGACTTTGTATGTTGTCAGTAGTAGATTACCTTGGTATGCTGATATTGTGAACTACATAGTCACCAGAACTTATTCCATTGACTTGTCTAGAGCTGAAAAAGAAAAGAGAAGAGCTCAATCTAAATACTATATTTGGGATGAGCCATACCTATGGAAATTTTGTGGTGATCAGATAATAGGGCGTTATGTTGATGACAGTGAAATTTATTCCATTCTAACCTCCTGTCATTCTTCAGAAAGTGGGGGACATTTTGGATCCAAAAGAACAGCACATAAAGTTCTCGAGTGTGGATTTTATTAGCCTACTATCTCTCATGATGCTTATAATTTTTGTAAAAGATGTGAAGCATGCCAAGAGACTGGAAGTTTATCAAGAAAGAATCAAATGCCTTTATATAATGTTTATATTTGTGAAATTTTTAATGTGCGGGGTATTGATTTTATGGGACCCTTTCCCCCTTCTTTAGGTACACTTACATTCTCGTACTTGTTGACTATGTGTCCAAATGGGTAGAAGTTGGAGCTGATGATGCTAAAACTGTGGTGAAATATATTAAATCTCTCATTCTACACAGATATGGAGTGGCAAGAGCAATCATTAGTGATAAGGGGACTCATTTTTGTAATAGAACTTTAGGTGCCTTGTTAGCCAAATGTCATGTGACTCGTAAGGTATCTACTACTTGTCACCCCCAAATAAATGGCCAAGCTGAAATCTCTAATAAAGAAATCAAGGGCATACTTGAAAAAGTAGTTAGGCCAGATAGGAAAGATTGGAGTCTTAGGCTAGATGAGACTCTTTGGGTTTATAGGACTGCATACAAGACCCCTATTGGTATGTCACCTTATAAGTTAGTCTTTAGAAAGCCATGTCATCTCCCTGTTGAGATAGAACATAAGTCATATTGGGTTTTGAAGCAGTGTAATCTTGACTATGAGTTAGCAACAAAAGAATGTAAATTGCAGTTGTAGGAATTAGAGAAGATTCATTTGGAAGCGTATGACAATTTAGTCATTTACAAAGGTAAAGGCAAAGCAATTCGTGATGCTAAACTTGTCAGAAAAGAATTTCAAGTAGGTGAGAAAGTATTGTTATTCAATTCAAAACTGATACTCGTTCCTGGTAAGTTAAATTCAAGATGGCTTAGACCGTTTAATGTAGTAAAGACTTATCCACATGGTGCTGTTGAGATTAAAAGCTTATCCACTAACAAAATTTTCAAAGTGAATGGACATCGGTTGAAACATTTCAGGGATGGAGACTCTGTGAATTTTATTGAGGAAATTACTCTAGAGGATCCATGAGCTTCATGACGTCGAGCCAACGACTGTAAACAAAGACGCTGGTTAGAAGGCAACCCAATGTTTTTCAGGGAAGTACCCATTTAATTTTACTTTTATCTTCATTATTTCTATCTTTTT